>CAIGRQ010336097.1:0-10185 GCA_903798375.1 Fraxinus sp. D2006-0159 | reverse complement strand
GCAGAATTTATCAAATGTATTATTCTAAACACAGTTTCTATCTAAACATAAAGCGGATCTTGTTTGGGAATTGAAAATTGCTTTTACTTCCGATGCGCATGATTAAGTAGGTTTCCAACAAGCCTCACCTCATCTCACACAATCGTGAGCATCGAATTTTTCGCACAAATCCTAAACTGCAGCCAAAAATCGATCGCGTTCTGGACTAAATTGAGGAAGATCCATGATTCGGCTGGGTGTGCCATGTGGAGGGGAAGGCAACCCAGGTGGTCCCTGGATTCCTATCCAAACATAGTTGGCAAACAATCAATTTCCTTAACGAATTTTGCAGCCACCTAACTTTCTCGAGGTAAATTGAAATCCTTCATTGAAAGATTTCATATTTATAAGTACTACTTGTTTGGAAAACATGAGTTAACTCTAATTCTTGTCCTCTTGGATCTTGTTCTCAATACATATAATATGTCTGCGTATTTGAAAGATTCGAGGATGGATATCAACGAATAAAAAACCCAATCAAAACCCATTACCCATCCACCCGACCAGTGAAGAGTTCACCATTTATCTGCTAAATCTTGAGGATTTTGAGCATTTCTTGAAAGATCCATTCGTTCTTGAAATATAGAGGAGAGTTTTGTTTTAAAATGTACAATTTTTATTTGATTATCAAGTTAGTGTAATTTTTAGTTTGAATTCTGAGTTTGGGCCTGAATTTCACGACATTGAATTCCTGAGTGTAATATGAATTTGTACCTTGCACTTTGATGTGTTGTGTTTTTACAATGTTAGGAACTTCAAATGTGTGCTTGGCAGCCAAGAACTAAGATGAATTTATAGATACTGTGACTATTAATGTTGTTATAAAAATAATTAACATTCAATAAGTTAATCATCTTTAATAATTAATATTCTATGTGTAGTTTTAGCCTTTTAGGTTTTGTCTAAAGTTTTATATACATTTCAATTTCACATAAGTCTCAATTATTTAGTTGATGCTTACTGGATGACGAAATTCTTATTGTAGTTAGTTTTGCTTGGTTACGAAGATTTTTTTTGGCAAACTTTGATTATCAAAGGAAGAGGGGAATATTTTATTTGAACTGTCATAACCTATCTATCAAACAGGTTATTGTATTGCATAGAATACTAACATAAGGAATGCTCCATATGTTATCCATAAACTTTAGCTCCCAATCTTAAACAAATTGTTAACCTCTTGAGTCAGAGAAACCAGCAATGCTTCAGTCTGCACAGTTGCCACAACCACAAATCTTTCATGAAGAACACATTCCATTCTTTCATAAACAATTTGAGGCCAGATTCTTAGAGCACATGTAACCAAGAATTCTAATTGATTTACCCTTCACTATTTGTAACTACTCTGCTACTTTGCTCAGCAGGGGGAAGCCATCTGTTGATTCTTACAATGAGATCAATGGACAGCTTCACTCACGGGATGGGATGATTAGAGCCGTGGTGATTAGTAATGTATGGAACATCTTCACAAATCTTCATATATTTGGTAGATTGAAGTGGCTTTCCTATATTACCTCCAGTATGATACTCTGAAAGGTGGGGATACTACCGATGATTGAACAAGTAGCATTAATCGAAGTGCTTTAACTATAAGAACTCTTAATTCATTTTATTTTGTTTTAAATTTCAAATTAAATCATATCAGAAACTAGAACTGTGACCTATTTTGGGACCTAGAATCTCCTGATGCTTCTTATTTTATGTTTTGATATAGACTAAGCTATGTCTATCATGAGAATCTTGTTCCCACCTATTTGGTTGACACTGCATATTTCTTATTTCTTTGACCTGTTAAATCACTATTTTCATTTCTTTACCAAGCTTTTTAACTCAGTGCTTTTTCCCTATCCAATAGCACCCTCAATTTTCGACCATACCATTTTCCGTCTATTTTGTTTGCTTAGCAACTCAAACTTTACTAATCACCACTCACGTGTTCTATATTTTCCACAAAATATCAATAGCTCTGCTGATATATGGAGTGTTGGATGCACTCTTATTGAGATGGCCACCGTAAAACCTCCTTGGAGCCAGTAGTATCAGGAGGTATACATTTTCTAGAACCATTATGAAACCATTAATTGTAAGGGTGACAATAACTTATTATTTCTTGCCAATTACTTTGAGTTCTAACAGATGGTATAATTTTCAGGAATTTGCTGCACTCTTTCATGTGGGGACTACCAAATCTCACCCACCAATACCTGAGCATCTCTCCATTGAGGCTAAGGACTTCTTGTTAAAATGTTTACAGTAGTTTTTGTACATGTATACTTGCTTGTTCTTGTGCTTACTTTGCTAGTCAGGGGGTATTGAGCTGTAATTGGATTGTACATATCACCAATAGACATACAACACACTTCTAATGCATCTTAACCCACTATGCATGCAAACAATTACACCAAGTAATTAAATATTTCTCAAATTCATGCAAATGTACATAGCAAACACATTGAAATGCACATATAAACATACAATAGACTTAAGCAATATGTAAAAATGATTACAAACGGCTACATATAAAGTAACTAGGTTTATCCTCAATAAATCTCACTAGGGTCATTACTCGACTCTATAGCCACATTCGTCTCACCTCTCTCCGTATCTTTCTTTTTTATTATCATTCATAGGACAGTCTATTTCACAATGTCCACATTTATTATTGTTAAAACATATCTTACTTTTCACACTTGTCTTGGACCTATATTTGCCATCAAAAGTTTTATGAAAAACATTTTCGTTTTACCAAATTGTATTGTTCAAAATGTATTGTCATTTATCAAAAATTGCACAAAACACATATTGCAACTAACAACGACCACAAGTAAATTACAAACACAATTCACACAAAATGATCGAACAAAACTTTTCTAAGATCACGTGCAATTCTAATAATGAAAAATAAGTGGCGACAAATTCAAAAAGAATTATAGGCAAATAATTAACAAAAAATTCATAGGCCTAGCAACACGCAATGGTTATCCCTTCACAGTAACCCAAAACCTAACGTTACCCAACACGAAGACATTTAATATGAAAAATAAATGAATGTACTACACAATAGTCTTAACAACAATAACAAGAGGGAAAGAACACGATACCGAACGAACTACGTCTGAAAGTCCATAAATATCTAGATATGCGAATTCATCTCTTCAAGGCTGCCCCTATTCACCCTAAAGTATCCAGCATGATTAAAAAAGTTGCGTTGAATTAAATCAGTAAACCAACGTGATTAAAAAAGTGTTTTGAATTGAAGCACTAATTTAATAAAGTGGTAATGGATTATACCATTGGCTTATCCATAATTTCGACCCTTATGTGGCGTGTTTGGCTATTTTAATAAATTACATTCTTTTGTTTACTTTAAAAATAGTAACTTATTTTGACTTAATTAATTGTTGTACAATAGAATTTTCGTTCACTGCTTATTCAACATGCTCTTAAAATCTGCAACATCATATTTTATTCAGGGTAATTAGCACATAACGTCCTCACCTTTCATTGTTATTGTGGAAAACGTCAATACCTTTCATTTTTTGACATTTTCACCCTTATTTTCACCTTTCATTGCGTAAAAGGTTCTTTTCACCTATTTTTTCAATTAATAATTATGAAATGACGAATATACCATTCTCTTTAAATAAAACAAAAAGATAAAAAAAACTAATTGTAATCATAGTACCAAATTTTTTTTTAAAAAAAGCTCAAATAAGTCACAAATAAATTATTAAAAGGGTAATTAACACATAATATCTATATCTTTCCCTATTATTTCAAAAAAGGTCCCTACATTTTTATTTTTATTTTTGTGTTTTCACCCTTAATTACATATTTAATTGCGCAAATCATCATTTCTATCCATTTTCATCCAATTTCTCAATAAAAAGCTGTGAATAACGAATATATCCTCCTATTTAAATAAAAAAAATATATTTTAAATTTTTAATTATTTAATAATTTATTTGGGACTCGTTTGCACTTTTTTTTTAATTTTTAAATAGATTTAATTGGGACTCATTTGCATTTTTTTAAAAAAAAATTAAAATTTTCTTAATAATATATTGTGGACTTGTTTGCACTTTAAAAGAAAATTGGGACAATTAATTCTTTAGTTTTTTATTTAAATAAGAGGGTATATTCGTCATTCCATAGCTTTTTATTGAGAAATTGGATGAAAATTGATAGAAATCATGATTTGCGTAATTATGTGTAATTAAGGGTAAAAATGTCAAAAATAATAAATGGTATGGTCATTTTTTGCAATAATAGGAAAAGATAGGGACATTATGTGCTAAGTACAGTTTTAATAATTTATTTGTGGCTTATTTGAGCTTTTTAAAAAAAAAAAATTGAGACTCTGATTGTAATTAGTTTTTTTCATTTTTTTTTTTGTTTTGTTTAAAGAAGAGGGTATATTCATTATTTCATAATTTTTATTTGAGAAAATATGTGAAAATGACGTTTTGCGCAATGAAAGATGGAAATAAGGGCGAAAATAACAAGAAATAAAATGTAGAGACGTTTTTCACAATAACAATAAAAAGTGTGGACTTTATGTGCTAATTACCCTTCCATTCATCACTTCACCGTTCATTTTCAGATCGTACAGGCCAAACCATCAGGGCACTAGGCCCAACTGAGTTTCCTTGATATATAAGTGTTACTTCTATAAATAACTTGCTTATTTAATTTTAATCAATAAAAAAGAAAAGCTAGCAAGTTTAAAACAAACATACTAAAACGCACAAATTTCCCTTTTTTTCTCAGTGCTCCATTAAAATGGTGCGTTTTCTTTTAGATAAAATATTTATCTGTGTGTGAAAAAGATTTCTTCAATCTTTGAAGCAGCCATTAGGTAAATAAACAACCTTTCAAAGAAAGTCAAGAATGACCATTGATAAAGAGGTGTCTATAAAAATATATTTTTAACTATGTTAAATTTTATACTAATTTATTTTCACAGTATTTTTGATAAGTTGTGCTAAGTCGAACCTCATTAAAATAAAAAATAAAAAAAAATCAAAAGTTACATGGTTCCCTATATTTATATTGTTTTATGGTGATTGTTTTGATATAAAAAAGAACTTTAAGCCATACTCCCAAGGTTGTACATAAAATTATAAGAAGTAAAGGCACTTATTTATATATTTTCAACTTATAATAAATTAAATAACCATTTTTTCAAAACGTTTTGTTTACATTCACATAATAACCTGTGACTAGAAAGTCTAGTCACAGGTTAATCGGTGCAATCTTTGTTACCCCGGTTTTGCTACCGGTACATCGGTGTGTACATCGGAGTGTACACTCCCCTAACATGGGGATGGGACCAGCTTAAATAAAAAAATATTTTATGCAGCGGGTCACACCCCTCATGTGAGGGGGATGTACACCCTGATATACAAAAGTTGATGTACAAGTAGACTTTTTCTTGTTACCTTTCAACTTTTATACATTCTAAAATAATTATTTAATATATATTGAAATTACAATAATTCAGATTGTAGGAAGTCCAGGGACAGGTCAATCAGTGCTAAATTGATTGCAATCTTGGTGGCCCTTCAAATTTTTTAATGTCTTGTCAAGTTGACTCACTTATTGTGCATAGCCCTCCCAATTGGAACACTGCCTACGTTTTTCTGCCAAATTCAAAATTTCCGAAACTTTGATGAAATGAAAAACATGTTCCTTTATTAAAAAATTTCCAATTAGCGAGTCCGATCAATCTGAGAGGACCACGATCATTCTCATTCTAATAATTAAAACTACATAAACCATACAAAGTTAAAAACCGTTAAGGAGATAGTTTTCATCTTAACTCAAAGTATTTTACAAACTCATTAAAATGATTTAAAAATTAATTAGCAACAAGTCACTAATTTAATTATTATTCTAGATGGTTAAACATGCAAATCAAGTTTTCCTATATTTAAATATCGCAGATATAGTAAGCAATAAAGAAACACAAGAATGATCACGGAAAAACCCAATTAGATGAAAACTCTGAGCACTTTGCCAGTCAACTATCCACTATAAGCAATTCTTTAACTTACAGTCTACCAGACTAGACGACAACACAAACTATTTGATCTCCTGACTGCAATTTCTACAGCTCTTCTGGATTCTGTGTTCCTACACCAATTCCTAGCTGCAATTTCCAAAGCTCTCCTGAATTCTGCTAACATGTAGTAACTCCTAACTTTGTGCAATCGACTATCTCTTGTGGATGCACGAAGAACACATCGTTCTTCACCAACTGGAATTCCAGTTACCTTCCCTTGATCTTCAACAACTCTGACAGATATGTAGAAAGTAGCATTTTGGTATTTGGATTATGTATCTGATGTTTTTCTCACCAAAAGCCAATTATAGGACGAAGGTTGAAATCAAATAGATGATGAAGATCTTGAAGATCTCATAGCATATGTTTCTCTTAATGTTCAACCCTATAAATTATGTTATGTGATTTTAAAGTATTTATAAGTAGGTTATGGAACGAATTGGTCGGGGAAAAAGCCTATAAAAAACGAATTAAAAAATTTTCAGACAACACTGTCGCTGGAGCGAGGGCTCAACGATAGTCGAGTGACAGTTTGTTGCTTGAGCGAAGAAAAGGCGACATTCTAGCAACATAGTTGCTGTTTTTTAAGCTCGAGCCAAGCCTTGCGACACTCTAGCGAAAAGTCGCGCCGTTTTTCCTTCTTTTCCCATTCTCGAACCCTAAACCTAAAAATAATACTTTTGACAATTTGCACATTACTCCTTGACTTTCTACAACATATCAAATCTAGTCCTTTTGTACACAGAATAGCCAATTACATAACATTAAATACCTAACATTTTCAACATCATTTAGGTACACAATTGGATTCTCAATTACATGCCAAAAGTTGTACCAGAGTACATTGAACACGACGTACGAAAAATGGCATAATCTATTCTACCGATCTCCAAATGACTTGATTCCAAAGCCACCGAACAAAGGACTCATAAGACTTTCAAAATACACCAGTCTCATTCAAAACTTCAAAGAATTTAGTATGGGGTGAGAGTTTGAAATTGAACAAAAAGCTAAAATTTCTACTGTATGTATTTACATGTCAAAATCCGCACACCAAATCATATTTTCATGTCAAAACTTATCTAACATGCCATACTAAGATAATTTAATAAACATCAGTTCATAGAGTACTATGAATATGTAATTTCAAGCAAAACTAAAGTACAAGCTCAACACAAATAATCTATTAAATCCGTTATCTTAGTCTTAACTTTTAAACACGTGAAAGAAAATTCTACACATGAGAACCTTAATCTTTGATTTGATTTTCCACCCCTTGGCTTCTCCACAGTCCTTGGAATCTCCATACATATACAACCCCATCTCAATCTAAAAATCTTCATAGTGTAGGAGTAAGCATAAAATGCCACGAAATCTTCTAGGTGCAATTCCCTTTGAACAAATATATATATTCACATGTAAAATATAAAAATTCATACCATAGATATTTTCGTGTAGTTGGAATACAAGTTAAATCATTGATTTCGAAGAATCCTTTGGAGTCGTAGATGTTGAAAATTAGAAACCCTATTCTATTCCATCGAGAATTGAGAAATTAATTTGTAGAAAGAAAAATAGACACTCAAGAACATGTAAGATTTATAGAGGTTCGTCTTAATGTGAAAATATATCTTCTTTAATTGCTGTAATAATTCATTATAATGAAAAAATATTTACGAAAAAAATTACGCACACTCTATCTTCTCTAACCTCTTTCTATTATGATGGGTGTGCAAAAGCTTAATGATAGCAACTATTTCTAAGATAAACTAAGCCAACACCAAAATTTACAAGGACACAAATTTGTAAATTGAAATCGTTCTCTGCGTATTGGCTCCGCACATCGATAATAAATTCTCAATCCTCAAAAGAGAACTCTAACTGAAATTGCACAAAACTTCAGTTTCTTGATCGAAATAGTCTTTGTCAACATGTTAGTATGATTCTGAATCCCTTGAATCTTTTCAAGTATCAAGATTACATCCTCTGACGAACCTATATATGCCTCGTCCTTTGCATAATAAATAGAATTCTTTTCTAAGTGAAGAATATCACTTTTATTGTTACAATGCAACACACTTTTCTCATACTTGTAACACAATTCTTCAATAAGAGACTACAACCTTATTATCTCTTTACTAGCTTCAGTCATAGCAACATACTCTGCCTCATTAATAGAAGTAGCAACTATCTTCTACAGCTTAGACACCCAACTAATTATTGTACCACCCAAAATGTATAAATATCTCGTAGTACTCTTGCTACCATCAATATCCCTTGCCATGTCAGCATTTACATAGCCATGTAATCCCAAGCCTGCTTTCCTGAAACACAATGCTTCAAGACTTCTCCAAATCAAACAACCAACTCAAAATATCTCCAAAAGAGAATTCAAGCCACACTGAAATTCTAACGTAAACTATAAAAAAAATCATAACATAAAGTTTCTGTAGTTTGATTATCGGTTAAATCCTTGATCTCGAAGAATCCCTTAGAATAGTAGAAACTCATTATGACCATAAAAATTTAATATTTATGATTAATAACTTGCAATTACATTTATTGATATAAAACATAAAAGATCTTACTACATATACATAAAGATTTACATAACAGATTACATAATGTCACATAATATTCTATCATTTACTAGTTTAAAACATAGTCAAATTTTTCATCAAATCTTTTCCCTCTACATCATTTTACATAATCTCTTATGTACCATTTTTATGCACAGTTAGTATAATCCAAATATAAATTTGTTGAAGATATGTAAAGAATAATCTTTATAATATTTTTCCAATAGTGTATGATTATTTTCCTTAATAGTTAATTGTATAATTATTATGCAATCTTTCCTTTTAGAGTTATTTATAACCTTATAAATANATAATCTCTTATGTACCATTTTTATGCACAGTTAGTATAATCCAAATATAAATTTGTTGAAGATATGTAAAGAATAATCTTTATAATATTTTTCCAATAGTGTATGATTATTTTCCTTAATAGTTAATTGTATAATTATTATGCAATCTTTCCTTTTAGAGTTATTTATAACCTTATAAATAGGATCTTTTACTTTGTAATAAAAATAAATTTATTATATACAATTTATAATATTCTTCACAAAATTTTCCCAAAACAGGCACTGGAATCCTCTTATAAAGGGATAGAGAAAGCAACTCGTGAAAAACCCCAACCGTCCTCTTCTCCATTTCCGGAGATGACTGCTCCAAATGTGATACATCATCATAAGGCGAGATATATGGAAGCTCCATCCAATCCCTAATCCACTCCCTCATTTCCTTCTTAATATAAAATCCAGGTGGGAACTTGATTAAACGCATGTCTCACCCTAATCCCCATCAACCTCGACTCCACCTCTGCCTTCTTCTCAATAACTGACTTTCAAAAATTGTCATTCCACGAAACCAATTCTAGATATGATTTTCCCTCTCCCGGAGTCTTGTATAACCTAAAACATTCCGAGTACTTCGACACCAAATTCAGTAAAAGATCATTTGGAAACCCAAATTCCCTCTTAACCTCGACTAATTTATCTGCGCTGACAACTCTATTTTTTGCCATCATCAACAGTTTGCACAATTTCGAAACAATCAACGGTTCATTTTCTCTTCCTCTAAAAACTGATTAAGCCTATCACTAGCACGAACGAAACGAAGCGGATCGGATTTCGGCTTGATCCGATCCATGTAGATTTGAAATAAACCCGGATTTCGGGCTAGGAATGTTTTGATTTTGATGGGTAATCGGAGCCTCTCGCGGCGTTTCTCGAGGTACCGAAGCGGGATGACTTGACCCGGTTCATTTAGGACCTCTCTGACAACTCGAGCGCAAAGTCGCCATTGCTTGTCGTTTTGAATAGCTTGGTCGAGCATTGGGTCTTTACGCCAAACCACTTTGAGACTTGAAACTGAGACTCTGAATTGGAGGCGGGACCAAAGAATTAGGGTTTTGGAGTTTGATTTTCTTATGAGAGAGAATATTTTTATGCAAATTGAAAAGTATATCAAAGAAGGATATCAGTGTATCTAGGTATGGAAAAAATACATAAATCCTAC
>CAIGRQ010336092.1:0-33049 GCA_903798375.1 Fraxinus sp. D2006-0159 | reverse complement strand
AATTACAATTATCAAAATTGATTACTAGTTGGATTTTGTACTTTATTAGTGGGCTTGCTTACCAATGACAAGGCCCAAATGTTGGACATCTAGGCTAACAAAAAAATAAATTTTGTTGGACTTAGTTGGTTTCTTTAATTAATTTGATAATTTGTTTATTACAAAAAAAAAATCGGTTCTTATTCGGTTTTTCGGTTCTCGGTCTAGAACCGAGAACCGACCCAAACCCATCGGTTCTCGATTTGGATACCCGTTCGGGTATTTAACTTATGAAGAACCGCTCGATTCGGTTCGGTCCGGTTCGATTCGGTTCGGTTCGGGAATTTTGCCCAGCCCTACATATAGGGGGTGACAATATTGGTGGTTGTGGCAATGTCGATGGTTGTGGTGAGATGGTGGTGGCGATATCGATAATGATGATGGTGAGATGGTGGTGGTGGCGATGATGAGGTGGTGCAGATGGTGGTGGTGGTTATAGTGCTGTGTTTGGGTTAGGTTTGGTTGATGATGTATAAAGAGGCTTTGTGACCGATTATATAGATGATTGATGATGTATAAAGAGGCTTTGTGACCAATTATATAGATGATTGTGATCAATAAATTAGGTTAATTTGTAAATATCACCAATAAAATAGATAATTTTAACTTCTGTCAAAGTATTGTTGGTGATATTGTTCAAATACTAAGTCAATTCGTCAGAATAACATCTGTAATGCTCAGACTCTACTGATTTTTCATCGTATCCTGAAAAATAGACGTTCGAACTAAACTTCAAGCACCTACGTTGAATGGCTAAATCTGTTTTTAGAAAACTGTGTTCACACAAATTTCGATTTCAAAGTTCATTCGATTTTTATTTCCTACAATTTATATTACTTGTTCTTTTTTTATTAATTGTGATTAAAAAATTATTTAATCTGTAATATTTTGGCTAACATTCAATTAGTTAGCTATCCAACCGGTATTTGTTTATACAGTATCTGTTCATTCGGTATGCGTCCATACAGTTAGTTAGTTGTACAGACGGTATATGTCCATCCGATATTTCTGTTCATACGATAAGTTAGTTGCACAGTTGGTATGTGTTCATCCGGTATTTATTAAGTTGGTATTCATTCACTATTATTCTGTAACACTGTTTCCCCTTTGTAGTCAAACCTCCCAACCCCATACCATAGCCAATATGATATGAGAGAAAATGAGGCTTGAATATATGGAGGGAGAGGAGGCAGTGAAATGGGATTAGGGATTTGAAAATATTAAAGTAAAGGGGAAAATAAAATCTTTGGATAGGAGAGGGATGTTTTAAGTAAAAAGTGGGAATGGCAAATTTTAAAGGGAAATTTGAAAATTTTAGTGGGTGGGAAAATCAAATGAGGATAAATTGGTAGTTAAAATTTGCTTTTAATTTTAAATTGATGAAATAATTAATAATAATTATTTATTTTTATTATTATTATTAAAAAATTTAATAATCTAAGTTTTAATATTTAGTAGATCTTCAACGACTAAAAATATCCCGTCGATGAATGTCATATTTAACGACAAAGTAGTACTAGTCCTTGAATGTCGAATTTTCCTCTACTTTCAACAAGATATAATTAGTTGTTTTATTATATTAACAACCAAAAACTATGGTCGTTGAATATTAATAGAAATTTTGGTGGGATTTATTGATTTCGCCCACTCACAACGATCAATTTTACTTTAATTGTAGAAAATATATTATTAAAAATTAATTTATTTGGTCATTATAATATAACATATTTCCAACTAAGTAATAATTTGATTGTGTGTAATCCATTTTCTATTATCCAAACTTATCAATTAATTGTTGAAAACAATTTTTAATGATCAGATTGATTTGGTCGTTGTCTCGTTGAAACATTAGTTATAAAATATCATTTTTTTGTTGTGTCTAAAACTAATGATTAATAATGAGGTAAATTCATTTATTTTAATATTGTTCTTGACACGTCTCTTCGCGTGCAGAAAGATTTATGTTTTCTTCAAAATCTTGATGCTTGAATAATTTTCATAAACAAAGATCTTTATCATTTTAATACCATATTAAATTATTTTATGTACAACTTAAATATTATTAAAATTATTGCTTTTTGTCTCCACAGCAGTGTGTAGTTTCATGAAGAGTTTGGAAAAGTCACAAATGGGACGCCAACTTTTACTAAAACGGCCGTGATGCATGTACATAATAATTCATATACATATAATATGGTAAAATAGAATTTATTTAACCAAATAAAAAAAAAACAAACAAACAAACTTTCTTCCTCTCTTTTTGACACTTCATTTTTATATAAATTATTATGTAACTCCATTATGTACAAATAATATAATTCGAATTAAAAATTACAAAACTTAAATTGCGGTTGTGACTAATATTTTTTTTACAAACATTCTCTAACGTACACTTTTGTTGATATAACCCATATTTTCAAAAAATTGTAGGCGAGAATTTTTTTAAAATTATTCATTGATGTGATGTCACGTGGCACAATATTAATAATGATGTACATGTAACATGATTTTTTTTTATTAGAACCTCTGCTTGGTAAAAGTCAATAGTTGCATCCTTTGAGGGTGGTAACAATGTTTCCTAGTTGATTTTTTTTATAATTTTTCAACAAAATTGAACGGGATCATAACCTCATAGTATATTTTTCTACTAAAAATCTAACTCATCTAGATTTTTACAAACCATAAAGGCACGTTGAGTTTAACTACTTCTCTTCATAAGATTATTAGTTTAAAAAGTTTCGAACGAACAATTTGATTTAAAGTAAAATTTTGAAATTAGTATCGTAAATAAGTAATTCCCTTATGAAGGAATGTTTTCAACGTCGTTTAAATATAAAAATAAATCTCACATATAAAAAAGTTACAAAATTGACTTTTTAAAATAATTAGGCTTAAACTCTCATATCATCAATGTTGTGGCGCCGCAGCCACTCGAAGACAAAGATACCTTTGATATTTTAACCATAGGTCATGAGATATGTTGTTATTTAAGACTTTTCAATTATACATTATCGCCACGTTTGTGTGTAGAATTAATTATAATTGAATAAGACTTTATTGGTTCATCGTTTACCTATTTTTTCATCTGTTATCCTATTTTTTTCATCTTATGTTTGCACTGCATCTAGAGATGACAACGGGGCGGGTTCAGGGCGCTTCGGGGCGGGGCACCCCCTCCCCATCCCGCCCTACCCCACCAACCCGTCGGGCGGGACGTTTTTTTGCCATCACTAACGGCATCGATAATTAAAACCGATTTTCATTCTTACCATTCAAGAATTGCAAATAATCATGTAAAATAGTATTTAGCCCCATGTTTGATTAAACTAAAAATTAGATTTTAGTTGATAAATTGATGAAATGTGTTGTTGAAAACTTGCGAATCATAATAAATATATGGTTGAAAATGAGTTTGACAAAATAAATGTCAAACGTGGGCTTAGTAAATCGAACACTCTTTAACAAAAATTCTTGACTGAGCTCTAAGGATAAAAATAAAAAAATAAAATAAAAATTGCATCCCTATCGCCAACTATTTGTAATCAAACATTAAAAGTTGTCAATTGAGTGAGTGAGTGGTTTGATTTTAATTTTGAAACATTTTATTTAATACATTAGAAGTTGTCAATTGTGTGATTTTAGTCCGAAATGTTCGTTGGAGGGTGAAAAACAACTTATAGGTCCATTTAAAAAAATGAATGTAAAAGTGTGACAAAATATTTTTCCCCATTTTAAATCACGCAAGACATATTTTGACAAAAAGTATTATCAGTGACTTAGTTCATTAATAAAAATTAAAGGTACTTCAATTCATGAGAATAATAATCTGCTAAAGAGCATGGATTTTATTATGAAGAGAAATGATAGAAAATGCTTGTGTTTTTGCAGTGATCTCTTGAAATAAAATTGCAAATGCTTGCTCGCTAAGGTCACAGTTTTACAAAGTTGCTGACTACTTGAGCACACAAAATTCCAAGCAATTCTTCAATCATCATCGGGTTCAACACATCATCTGTCTAATATTTTGACCACAAAAAATAAAAAAAAAATCCTCGTAATGATTAGATTCATTTATAGCAAATAAGATCGGTAGATGATTAAGTTGATTACTGATTAAAATTTCAAAGCAACAATTTTCTAGAAAAAACACAGCTCAACATGGAACCCACAAGGAATACCACAAAAATCCATATTGAACTCTCAAGAAGTGTGATCCTTCTCTGCAGCAGCTTCGAAGGTCTCACCATCAACAAGGTCCGGCACATCATCATCATCGTCATCTTCTTGTGCCGCATTAGCACCAGCATCCTCACCAGCATCAGCACCAGGTACCCGCTTCTGGAACTGCTCTGCCAATTTCTTCAAATTCTCCAAGTTATCAGGACCTGAAATTTTTTCACAATAAACCTCCAGTCAGTCAAGTCTTCTATGGCTGCACAAAAAAGCAAATGCTACCAAAAGGAAAAAGAGATGCATACCCAATTGATGAATAATTTGAGGAAGAATATCTTGCAATTCTAGAACAACATAAAAGAAATATCAGTACACATTTTTGAAAAATATAATGTAAGTGTCACAGAAAATAAGGATGTTCCCCATTTAAAATCGGCACCATGAAGAAAATCAAAACGGAAAGAATAATTTATGTAGCAACTCAGGTACTCAAGTATAAAATCAGTAAGCCCTTTGATGCTCATATATTAACATATCTCCCATTTTAACAATGAGAAATAGGCCAAAAAACACAGTTTCAGATCTAGGGGAAAAGCTAGAAGAACTATCTCTGAGTTACACCAATACAGTATGTATGTGAAATCAACATCATAGAATTACATTGGATATGAAAATCTATCTTATCTTTTTAAATAAGAAAGAGAGAGGAAAACATACTCTTGTTCTGAGGAGTGCCACTAACAACCCAGGTGTTCGCAGCAATAGATGCTTGAACTATAGACAAAAGAAAACACTGGTCAAGACAAAAGGAAAAAAAGAAAGTTCAAATGGAGAAATAATTTCATCGGCCTATGGGTATACCTTTAGGATTAGTGAACTGTATGACTACATCCTCCTTGAAAATATTGACCTCCTCAATTGCAGGAATAGCATTCACCCCTATTCTCTTCAGTGTGCTTTGCAGTCTTTTGTCATCCGTGGTGGTAGTCTTGTGAACAGCTTTCTTCTTTCTGCAATTATGGGCATGGTCACAAACAGGCAACCTATACAATACTTGCATTGCAAGACCTAAACTTTCCAGTAAACTATGTCCTGATCAAAACAAGACCAATTGGAAATGATGTAGTTACTTTTGAGGAAATCAGAAACATAAATCACGAAGAAGAATCATGTTTCTCCTCAAAATTTACCCATTATGTGAAACCATATTCTCAGGACTTAAATCACCGAGACAAATGAAGTACAAAACACAAAATTATTGTTTACACTAGTGAGGGACATTAAAATCTGTCTCTCATTACAGAAGACTATGGTATCAAGCATCAACGGTATGTCTCACAGAAGTAGCTCAAAATCCACAAGTATTCTCCCATGGAAATGATGCGGCAACAGAAACTCTCAAATGACAAGCTAACAATCATGTATATAGCAAAATACTATGTTCCTCTATGTGTGCAGTAAAACTCTGTAATTCCTTTCAGAAAATAAAAATGCATGCACTTAAATGATGAACTGAAATATAGAATCAATTGTCACAGAGACACAAACCTTCTCATTGTACCCTTCCCACCAGTTCGAACCGAACCAGCCATCTTCATTAGCTTTTCCACATTCATCTGTCATGAAAAAATTATAGGGCGTTAGCCTATTAAGTATTAACAATTTCAGATGTCTTCGGATATGCTTATTTCAACATGCCAAAATTTTAAGGCAAATTCATATTTCAAATAAAGATCTTAACTTCATGGAGAAAACTTCCCTAGGTCCTCCTATGCTATAGATCGTCCCAATAAGGATATGCGGTTTTGCCTCATAGGGCATGCAGACCAATAAATACGTAAACAAATGAAAAAAGGTTTAATAATAAGTGCCAAAAGGTAAAGTTTTTCAGCATACGAGGGATTAAATTTGGCCCGACTTTCCACTAAAATATTGTTTTCACGAATAGCAGGCACACAGCATGTCATAAGCACAATCATCATGACCATAGAGGCCAGGACAGAATGAATAGACAAGATGAAGCTGAAAAAAATACCCCAAAAATGAAACTATGTACTAATATTAACGTCTTTCACAACAATTGGCAAAAGAGGCGATTAACGTAACTATATAATAGCAAAAATAGAATAATTTAAATTATTTTCTATTGCTTTCACATATATGCTTATTAAAAAGGACTAAAGCTGCAATAAACATTATAATTTAACAAAAAGATAAACTAGCCAGATATATGAACGGACATAATAAAAGCAAACAAATGCTGGCAGAACATCCAGACTAAAAATCCCAATTTCCAAAACCACCGGTACAATGAAAAGCACGGATTACAAAAAACTGTAAACCTAAATTTACAAGTATTCGACTTTAAATTAAGAAATTAATCTAAAAAATAAAAATACGTATTAAAACCAACAATAGACAGGAATCTAATACTAGAGCTCAATCATTATTAGCGGAAACAAATATAAAAACAAATTTAAATTCCGAAAAATACTAAAAACACAGATATGCACACACACGGATAAACACACAAAATATACATATATACATATATATATGTTCGTGTATCCACGTGTGCGCATATATTTTTTGGATTACCTCTGGGAACAGTGGAGTATAAAAGGTGTTGATGCTAAGCCAGAGAGAAGAATTGAGTGTGTAGTGGGGGAAGGAGGAAGAGGATAACAAAAGAAACCCTAGTGTCAGCCTCTTTTAATTATTCGCGTATTCAGGGGTATGTTAGGTATTCGAACTTTTTGCATGGGATGTTTGGCTAAGCTTAAAAGTGAGAATAATAACCTTCTATTTGACATCCTTTACTTTAATTTAATTTATTTCTTGTACTTATTTTTAAATACACATTGATATAATAAAATATTTTATACATAAATCTATAACTTTTTCCTACTTTTTATCACGCATTCTTCGAAAAATACTATTCAAAACTCACCTCCTAACTAGGGATGGTTAAATGGGACAAGCTGCTTGTTAGGTTGGCTCATGCTCAAGGCAACCAACAAAAGTGTTGAGTGAGCCGTTCGTTGATTCGAGAGTCGGGTGAGCTAGTTCGCAAGCAAGCTCGTCAGCTTGCCAAGCCATCCCGCAATTGGTGAGAGCAATGCGACATTCGCTAAAAAAATTTGGCACTTGAAGTTCCTTTCTTGTCCATATTTTAATCACCATTTCATGAATTCTTAATTATGCTTTGAGTTGTGTCTTCTTAAGAGTTTTCTATTGTGCGATAAAATATTATTATATCTATATGCAATCTCTCTTACTATTATTGCTTAATGAATCTCAATTTACCGATTTATCTTGAGCCACCACAAATGTTATGTTACCTTCAATATCACGTCTAATTAGTGCCCAAATATTTGACCATGCCAATTAAGCAAGAATTGCACTACATGTACAGGAAATGGAGTCATAGAATTTAATCAAAATAGACATAACAGGGGGTCGGTGGTGATAAGTGTATTTCGTACACCTATTTAGATTGTCAAAACATGGACATTCATTGTCATTTGGATTGAATTGTGGCTAAATTTGTTGTTTATTTTATGTTTCAAGTTCACAATGATGAATACAATGAAATTGAAGAAAAAGAGCAAGAAAGGGAGTTAATTGATGCAAAAAGAGAATATGGGGACTAAAATACAAATGATTGAAAGTTAACTTGAAGCGAAAAACGAAAGTTGAGAGTACAATGACTTAAATTGGACATGAAGAGAAGAACAAGGATTATATAGAAGTGGAAATGGAGGAAAAGAGGGAGTTTGTGGAAAGTTTATGGGCCAAAATGTAATTGACCCCAAAGAAGACCTAAAGCGCACGCCCTCACCTGCAGGTGAGGCACGCACCTCAGACCAAGACAGTCTCAGTTGAGGGGAAAGCCGTATTTGAATAGACAAGAGAGAGAACTTACATCGAAGAAGAAATAATTCATTGTTTGGGTCCGATTTTGAAAGCTTGAAGTAAAGATTTCCAGATTTTCTTCATATTTATACGATTCAGATGATGACTTCCTTGTATTTTCTGTGTAATGTTATTACTAATATGCTAGGCTAAGTTTAATTGTATTGGATAGATGATGAAACTCTTTGATTTCTATTTTTAATTCAAGACTTGTTATTTTTAGTTTAATTATTGCGTTGTGATTTCATAAACATGTTTATTCATATTGTTTTAATACTTGCGCACCATTAGGGCAATACATTGCTTATTTGTAGTGTTGGAAAACTCAAGATATGTAGAACACTATTTATAGAACACGTGAATAATAAATATGAGGAATAATATTTATGATACTTGCGATCGTATGAGTTAATCCTAAATTTCAATTCATGGTTGTCATATGAATGTGAATTAGGAATACGATCGGGTCGTGATAAACGTATGTTTATTATATCTTGGAAAATAATAGTAAATAAAAATGGAATTATCGATCGTCACAATTGCAATGATTGAATTAGCTATCACAAGTTGAGAATTAAAATTAAGAATTGATTAGTGGACTCGGAAATTCAATATTTTCACCATTTTTAATTTAAACAAATATTCATCGCTCGCATAGTTATAATATATAGTTAGATATAAACCAAACGTATTTTGTCACAATCACGAATTTACATATATCGAATACACTTGAATTAAACTTTACTCCTTGTGGGACGATATCTCTCATCACGATTATTACTTGTACACGAATCCGTACACTTGCGAGAATTGTCTGAACATGTGAATTTTTTTCAATATTTTACTCATATGAGGTCCACCTCATGTGAGTTTTCTGACAAAATTTTGGTGGGCGGAATTCTGTACAAAAGAATTAAACCAGTAAAATAAGAGTGGTAGACCTTATCCATTTATGACAAAGTTTTAATAGTATGATCATTGAAAATTTTGTCCATTACACGTGTCCTTGTGCATGTTTTGCATGAAAACATTACATAGTATTCGCACAATTTGAAATTCACAACAAAAATGAATATTGTCTTCAAAATTTTGAGAATTACAGATGAAATGAATTTATTTATTCGTATTTTTATTTCATACACTTACGAGTTAATTTATTTTATTTTTTTGAATTCAAAGTCTTGTGCATAAAGATTTTATAAAAACATGTCAACACGACTTACTCAATACTGTGTTATATTAAATAATTGTTACATCTACTCACTTAAAATATTTTTTATTTTCATATTCGTAAGCATGTCAATAATTTTTTTTAGTAAGGTAAATGAGTTGATCCATAACATTTACTATTTAGCGTTTGCTTAAGTTTTGTTATGAGCTACCAAAATTATAATGCGGTAAAAATGAGCAATGGATGAATAAGTAATAATTGTGGATCATGTGAAACATGTGATGATTTTGACATTTAATTATAAGGAGTTTAATGAAAAAAACAAACAAGCACTTACTCTAGTTATATATATTTGCTCTAATTTTTAAGTTTAATTCGAACTAATCGATTGAGCTTGTAACATGCTCAAGCCATCACATAGAGAGATGGCAATGGGGCGGGTGAGGGGTGAGGGTACCGCCACGCCCACGCCCCGTCCCGTCCCACCTTAGACGGGGTGGGTTCGAGGCACGAGTTTACCCCATTTTCTGTCCCATTTATTTTTATTTTTTAAAAAAAAATTCAGTTAATTATTTTTTTTAATTTGTAGTTAATTATTATTTTTTATTCTTCACGGGACGGGGCACCCCCGCCCCCACCTCACCCCACCCCGCCTGTCAGGTGGGTTTTTTTAGCCCCATTCGGGGTGGGACATGTCTTTTTGCCATCACTACCATCACATAATATTGGCTGTAATTAATCATATTTAACGTAAATTTTATTTACTATGTCTGTCCAATTTTAATATTAAAAATGTTAAGAAAACCATCTATTTAATCGTGTTTTTCAATTAATTTCAAAATCATTTTTATCCATATATCCCACAAAATTATAAATATCAAACTTTTGTAGCTTTTTCGTTTGTATCTAGTCTTACAATCATCAATAGTAAAGTCCTTTAAAAAAAATTTGTGTGAAATGAGAAAAGTTGTATCAAAAGAAAGACAAAAATAACGGGCTACCGTTGAGACCCGTTAACGTTGTGTCCATAAATGTCTCAAAATCCAACCAAGTGTCCTTTATCCCAACTCCATATTTCTCTCTCTCCATTTAAATTCTCCCTCTCTTCCTCCACCTTCACAATCACCCACCCCCTCCGCCAGGTAACACCATATTATTCATATTAATTCATTCGGATTTTCTTCTACTTTCAACTTAAACTTCATCATCGTCCATCGTCCATCATTCATCAATCACACGCACATGTACATGTTGATAAGGGTAAATCCTACCGAATAACGACATTAGATGTATAAGAGTTTTAGTGTGATTATCGAGAGAAGAAAGAACTCATTTAAAAAGATGAAGATTGAAATGTTTAATTTCTTTTATCATTTTCTTAGATTTGGATTTATATGTGAACAAATTATTTTCACAATCAATTGCACTTAGAAAATTGCTTTTTATTCGTAATTTTTTAATAATGCAGCTATACATTCACATATATGTTTGTAAAAATGACTATTATATGTTTTTGACTATCAATCTTTTGTGAGAGTTCATTTTTTCAGAAGTGGAGGTGAATACATCGAAAGAATGAGAGGAGATAGCGTCATCATGGGATTGCACAAGTGATTAATTGAAATAGAGTGAGACTCGTAAATTTATTGATAGAGCAAACTTTGATTTAGAAAAGATGTCGTCGAACGTGGGGAATGAATCATTAGGGCAACAATCGACGTTGATGCGGCGACCATCGCGTAGCGCTGCCACCACTGTATTCTCCATGGAAGTGTTTGACAACGAGGTCGTCCCATCATCTCTCCAATCAATTGCCCCTATCCTTCGTGTAGCCACTGAGATCGAAGTTGATCGTCCTCGTGTTGCATACCTATGTACGTCCAAATATAAATGCACCTTCAATACACAACATATGCACATGTGCCCGTATACTATACAAGCATAAATGTAAACAATTGGCATTGCTTCTATTAAGGTAGATTAGATGTTGATCAAAAACATTGATAAGAAAAAGAAAGACTATGTATATATATATAGCCCCTGTTTGGTACATATTTTCATTTTCATTATTCTACTCATTTTCAACTACACATTCTTCAATAAAATAATATTTTTATCACATCAATAATTTTTCCTTATTTTTCAACCACACATTCTTCATTAATCTACTATTCCAAAATACATTCTTCCAAAATAATGTGGCTCAAACACATCCTTAACGTACTTATTAAGAATTCAAAGATTTTATCAGTCAAATTTATTTTAATTCTTCATATTTGTCTCAATAACAACACTTTCAGAATAAATATTTTTTTCTTTCCAAAACATTGAAAAAAGAATTTTATAAATAAATAAACTTTAGTTTACTTTTGAAATAAGCAATTACAAGCATTTTCTAATTTTTAATTTTATTGAAAAGCTAAATTTTACCCATAGAATTTTTTATTTTTATTTATTATTATTTTTTTTTGTTGACACGAGTAACTTACGTTTTACTTACCACTGCCGTTTCGAGTTATTTGAGCATTATGTACGTTGCTCTGGCGCCATTGTTAAGTAAACATAAATTATGAACTGTTTTGCTGGAAAGAGTTTAAAAAAAAAAAAAAATTCCCTATAATTTTGATTGTTTTTCAAGAAATGAATTTGTGATATAGGTCGATTCTATGCGCTGGAGAAGGCGCACCGACTGGACCCAAGCTCCAGCGGCCGTGGTGTTCGTCAGTTCAAGACTGGCCTCCTTCAGAGATTAGAGAGGGTATGCAGTTATGTTACATAATCGGCTTGGCTTTTTGAGTGATTTCATGGATATTAATTTCATTTCCCTTTTTATTCCCTGACTATTATGGACGTTTGTTTGGGTTCCAAGAATCTGGCTGCTCTTCTGAGTTTTTAGGCTGATCAAATTGATGGTTTCACATTTTCGAACCCCATTGAGTATTGGGTTAATCTTTTCAAATTTTGTGTACCTTTTTTATAGAACAGTGTTCCTTTTGAGGCTTTATAGCTATTCGATTTTCCGGTTTTTTGATAATTCTCATTGTTTTATCTTCAAGTGTGTTTGTCTTGTGTAAACCAATAAACCGCGTGAAAACTATCGGTGGCTTCTCAATGAGGTATTGGGTGGTGAATGAGAGTAATTTATTTACGTAAATGACTGAGAGTTAAGATTTACTAATAGAAATGAATTTCTTGGATGGTTGGATTGTGAAGGTATTGGGGATTTGAATATGTTGAGAAGAGGTGAGAAATCCTCTTTGCTTTTAATTCTGTTCTTTTGGAGAATTTGGCTCCTTCTAGTTGTATATTTCTGTTTCTTTATATATTTTCAATATTCATTCATTATGTTCTGACAAAAAGTCAAATTGATTTCAAAAACTGTTCTCGATGTAACTTGTAAGGCAGAACTCTTCATATGAAACCTTCCAGAATCAAACGAAAATAATAACCAAATGATTAAATGTCTGGCATGAAATGTGAAGTGGACAAAGGTGACTTTTTGACATAGAATTTATCCTGGACTGTTTTAATTTATATGAAATCCAAGTTATATTTTTCAAGGATTAACTTGATGGAAAACTCTCATGCAGGATAATAACTCAAGTCTTCCTGCTCGGGTCAAAAAGACTGATGCTCGGGAAATTGAGAGCTTCTACAAACAATACTATGAGAAATATGTTGTGGCACTTAGCAAGGGGGAACAAGCGGATAGGTACTGGAAACATATTTGTTTTACAGAATCCCTCTTGCTGCGAATTTGTTGAAACATATCTGTTTTAGGCTCATTATTCTACTTTTATTACTTTCTTCTAACAGAGTTCAGCTCGGCAAAGCTTACCAGGCAGCTGGAGTGCTGTTTGAGGTGCTTTGTGCCGTTAACAAGACTGAAAAAGTCGAGGAAGTTGCTCCTGAGGTTTGTTTTGACAGTAACTAACTGAATTATACATGTTGTAGAAATTGATGACAGAAAGCTCTTAGCAATGTAAAATGTTGGTTGAACAGATTATGGCTGCAGCAAATGATGTCCAAACAAAGAAGGAAATCTATGCTCCATATAACATTCTTCCCCTAGATTCTGCTGGGGCATCACAATCCATCATGCAGCTAGAAGAGGTGCCACACTTGCACTATTCGGCCACCGGCATGCATAAGTGACTATGAACATAGAGTTAGTTAGAAAATACTAAGACATTGCACTCTTTATCACTGCCAGGTGAAAGCTTCTGTAGCTGCTTTGTGGAACACACGAGGCTTAAGCTGGCCAGCCTCGTTTGAACAGCAGCGACAGAAAGCGGGGGAGTTGGACCTTCTTGATTGGCTGAGGGCCATGTTCGGGTTTCAGGCATGTCTTGCTGAAAAAGATATTGAGTTGTTTATTGATGAGAATTGATTGAAATTTTTAGCATAGAAACTTATTGCACTGGATTGTTTCGATTCTACAGAGGGATAATGTCAGGAACCAGAGGGAGCATTTGATTTTATTGCTTGCAAATATTCATACAAGGCTCATCCCCAAGCCTGAACCACTAAACAAAGTTTGTATCCCTCTATCTGATTATGCTCTAAATGCATTGCAACCTCAAATTTTCCTTTTAATGTCGTCTTACCATTATTTAGCACCTAATTTTATGCATGCATTTTGGACCCATCTCTCTCTTTTAAACTCAACGCTTCCTATTATGTGTAGCTGGTGTATTTATTTCCTTGCTGCTGATATTTTACAAGCCTTCCATTCTCTTTTCCGTAGTGATACTTGATTGATATTCCATGTCTAAACCAATTTTCTGACTTACTCTCAGCATCTTATTCATAAGTAAACTTGGTGCAAGTATATATTTAAACTGGGCTGAAATAAACTTAATATTTATCGGTTTTACTCAGCTTGACGATCGAGCTGTTGATGCACTTATGAACAAGCTTTTCAAGAACTACAAAACATGGTGTAAATATTTGGGAAGGAAACACAGCTTAAGGTGAGATGGTTGAGGTTACTTGTCCTTTATTTGGGTGGTAGACTTGTGTAAAATGCCTATACAATTTTAATGTTACTGAGTTCAGGCTCCTAATGAAAAATATATGAATCTTATTGCTTGTAGGCTTCCTCAAGGCCAGCCGGATGTGCAACAGCGAAAGATACTTTACATGGGCCTTTATCTTCTTATCTGGGGTGAAGCAGCTAATGTCCGCTTCATGCCAGAGTGCCTATGCTACATTTTCCATAATGTGAGTTGTTCATTCAATTTTGTACATCTATTAAAATTAGTGTGAGATAGTGTGTACATGTTAAACTCATTAATTAAAAACTGTATTTTTAATGCATATTTCTTACGTTATACGCATACATGTTCAGATGGCATATGAACTCCACGGTCTCTTAGCTGGAAATGTCAGCATTGTTACTGGAGAAAATATCAAACCTTCTTATGGAGGGGATGATGAAGCTTTCTTGCGAAAAGTTATAACACCCATTTATCGAGTGATTGAAAGGGTAATTTATTTCGCAGATGAATCACACAGTTGTAGGAATCCTTGTCCTTGTTTCATAGATAACATAATGGTGCTTATCATGTTCCAGGAAACCAAGAAGAGCAAAAATGGGAAAGCACCTCACTCAGCCTGGTGCAATTATGATGATCTGAACGAATATTTCTGGTACGAGAAGTTAAATACACTACAAAAATTAAAAAAGGATGATGGCTTGTTCGCATTCAGTTTCCTGAGAGTAAGGTTTGACCAATTCTTTGTAGGTCGTCAGATTGCTTCTCTTTGGGTTGGCCAATGAGTGATGGGGGTGAATTTTTCAAATGGACACAAGATTCAGCAAAGGTATGATCTACTCCGTGCAGAGGTTTTTATCTCATATGAATTAATACTTAGCTAGTTGGCTTAATATAATTATGTTCCAGGGAAAGCAAGCTCCTCAAGAAAAGCCAGGAACGATGGGGAAATCATTTTTTGTGGAAAGCCGGAGCTTTTGGCATAACTTTCGAAGTTTTGATCGTCTTTGGACATTTTACATACTTGCTCTTCAGGTATCTAATTCCAGCTGATAAAAGACTATATTTGAAATTTCCTCTGCTCCTTTCTTCAGGAGATTGTGCTAATGTTGGGGTTATGCTGTTGCAGGCCATGATTATCATTGCATGGAGTGATGTTTCTATATTAGATATTTTCAGGAAGGATGTCTTGTATGACTTGTCAAGTATTTTTATCACGGCGGCCTTTCTTCGCTTCCTACAGAGTATGTTATTCTTGTTTATACAGCTAAGACAATGGCATCAAGGTTATCAAGTTATTAATTAGATTTATACTAAATGTTTGTAAATTTAGCTGATGAGACAGTGAAATATTTTCTAGTTGAACTCATATGGATTTAAGTTTTAATTCATCATTTGATTGAGAAATAATTTCTCCCCAAAATTTCATATAGGTATGTTGGATCTCATTCTAAACTTCCCGGTGCATCTTAGATGGAAGTTCACTGATGTATTGAGGAACATCCTCAAGATAATTGTCAGCCTTGCTTGGTCCATTGCTCTTCCAATATGCTATTTGCACCAAAACAATTCATTTTCATTTGGCAAGATCAAAGATATGCTCTCCTTCCTAGATAAGATTAAGGGAGTGCCTCCGTTGTATCTCACGGCTGTGGCTGTGTACTTGCTACCCAATCTACTGGCAGTAGCTTTGTTTCTTTTCCCAATGCTACGACGTTGGATTGAGAACTCGGATTGGCTTATTGTTAGGTTTTTCCTATGGTGGTCGCAGGTACATCTATTACTCTCTTCTTGTCTTTTTCTATTCTTATGCAAGTACTCGTCTCTTTTTGTACAAGTACAACTGACTGTAAAAATATATAAGAAGTGTTTGTCAGATTACCTCTGTTATTTCAGTAGACAGTGCAGATCAGATGTATGATATTCAACTTCTATATTCGATTATTCGTTTATTCACAAAGTACTCTGAGTGAAGTAATTTTCAAATTTTAGCATATGCTGAACTGAAAAGAATGCATCTTTCTTTTTCAATCTTGCATGAATTTTCTCTTATGGTGAGAAGAAAATTTTCATTTGTTATCTATACATGGAAGAGATGGAGTGGGTGAACATATCCTTCTAGTTCAGTAAGCCGCCGCCTCAGACAGTGGTATTTATTTGGTTAAAATGATTTACCTTCTCTTTTGTGTTTTCTGTTACTTTTTGCTGAGTTTACTTTGCTTGTGTAAATCATTACTCTGTTGTTTTCCATAACATTTTTCTCCTTTGCTGAAGTATTTCAGCAAGAAATAATTTTTTTCTTTAGTTACTGTCTAACCACATAATCAGACAAGCACTAGGTTTCAACTTACTTTGATGTCAGTGTTACTCGTCCATCTAATCACCAGCTTAGCGTCATCAGTTATTTGGATTATTTAGACCACATTTTTCAAAATTTGTTTTGATTTGTATGTTGAGACACGATTTGAATAAAATACATGTGCCCGCCTTTAACAACTTAAACTTTTAGATCAAGTGGTTCAACATGGTGTCAAAGAACTAAGTTCATTTCTTTTCAACACCATTTAATGAAATTCTGCTCGTGTCAGGTTTTGAGACAAAATTTAAATATATACTTATGCTTTCAGATCAAGCGGTTTTGTTCAATAGAATTAGGCTTTGACAGATACGAGAAATAGCTGGAATTTAGGAAAATCAGATTGATGAGGCATATCTTTGTAATTATTTGTATACACAAAATAGAATTTCAACTCAACTTTGAACTTTTGATTTAAGTTCGTTAATTGATTTTAGAAAATTGCTAAGTTTGCATTTATTCTTGTTATGCATTTCTACGGACAATCAATTAATGGAAGTTCTTCTTTATTGTTATTATTAAAAAAATTGAAATGGTGCTCTCTCTTTCATGCTTTCATACCTCCCCTTCTATCTTTGTTGCATTTTTCTTTCTTTACACAGTGATGATGTGATTAATCTGAAATGACTTTGTTTGACCTTTTTCAGCCTAGAATCTATGTGGGAAGGGGAATGCATGAAAGTCAGTTTGCACTAATCAAGTATGTAGTCCTTAGATTGCCTACTGTTTGACTCTGCTTCTTTTTACATCTACATTGACTGTGATTTCATCTTATTAACCAATATCAGGTACACTATCTTTTGGGTACTGCTTTTATCTTCAAAATTCACATTTAGCTATTTTATCCAGGTAGATTTCACACCTTCATGACATAAATTGCTCATAAATTTTATGATATTGTGGGCGACTTACCAATTAATTATCTTGTTTGATCCAGATAAAACCTTTGGTGAAGCCCACTAAAGATATAATGAGAATCCGCCATGTCACGTTTGCTTGGCATGAGTTCTTCCCAGATGGTATGAATTTAGTTGTACTGTTTTGATTCATACACATTTTATCGACTTGCAGCATGTAGGCAACATTCTTGTACATGTGCAGCTAAGAACAACTATGGCGCTGTTCTTTCACTTTGGGTGCCAGTTATCTTGGTGTGTCTTTCTTATCATTAACTTGTTCCCTCTTATACTATATTCATACAGTATAGTACTAATAACATTCCCACCCTCGTTGTTGTTTAGTAAAAAACTCTATTCATTTAGAGTATAAGAGTAATTTTCTTCCCTTTTTTTTTTTCATTCTAGTTGTGTGTTGTCCACGACAAAGTATCTCAGAGATGTTATGAGTTTTGCAGGTTTACTTTATGGATCCTCAGATCTGGTATGCCATATACTCCACCATATATGGAGGTTTTATTGGGGCCTTTGATCGTCTCGGCGAGGTACTAGCCTCTATTAAGCCCATTCAGTTTTTGCTTTTTGTGGTCTTCTTGTCACGTCTCCTGTCTTGTCATATTTATTCAAATTTAAGATCCCGTTATTTCCACCTGCAATGCATTTGGGCTGAGGAATAAACCATGAGGCTCTAGAAATGTAAACTCAGTAGCTTCTTGCATAGAAAGCACCTTTGTAAATTTGCATTAATTCACGTGAAAGAAGTAGTTATTTTTTTATATCTAGCCATACTAGTTTTTGATTTCAGTGACACTGATATGCATTTGCCTTTCCGTAGATACGGACTCTGAGCATGCTAAGGTCACGTTTCCAGTCTTTACCTGGTGCATTCAACACTTTTCTAGTACCTTCTGACAAGAGAAGGAAGAGAGGGTTTTTTCTCTCAAAACACTTTAATGAGGTTTCTCTTCATCCTTCCATACATGATTTATTTACAGCGCCTAAATAATGGGTGATGTCAACCATTCTGCAAATATATATCATTTTCAATTACAGGGTTCAACAAGCAAGAGAAGTGAAGCTGCAAAATTTGCTCAGTTATGGAATGAAATAATATGTAGCTTCCGCGAAGAAGATCTCATAAGTGACAGGAAATTATCCTCATCTGTCTTCATTCTTTTTATCATAATTCTGTTATGATCTGTCTTTCAAGATTCTTTCATACAGTAGGAATTGAATTTGATCTTCTATAACTCCAGGGAGATGGATCTTCTTTTAGTTCCTTATTCTTCAGATTCCAGCCTGAAACTAATCCAGTGGCCGCCGTTTTTACTTGCTAGCAAGGTAACTTCAGTTTAATTGACTTTTGCGTCTACTTTCTGTATCAATTCTCTGACAAGCTTGCATTGTAGATCCCAATCGCATTGGACATGGCAGTTCAATTTCGTTCAAAGGATGCTGACCTTTGGAGGCGTATATGTGCTGATGAGTATATGAAATGTACTGTCATTGAATGCTATGAATCATTCAAACATGTTCTGAATGCTTTGGTTGTTGGAGAAACTGAGAAAAGGTTTGTTCATTATCATGGACCTAATTGGCAAGTTAAATTTAATATACATTTAGCCTGTGAAAATGTGCACCCTATTTTAAATATGCCATAGAACATTGTGAAAAGGCTAGGAACAAGTTTCCGATCTTGTTTATATGCTGGTCTACTTCCATATATGTGTGCATTTATATGTTCATATAGTCATATATTTTCACTGTAGTCAATTTTGTTGTATTATCTCCAACTTCATGTTTTCTTGATCCATATCTTGCTAAGATGATTATCCACGATTTTAGGCAATGGTGAACTTCCACTGCATATAGCCCATGGACATAGTGTCTGCATAGTGAATACCATCTCTATCTGGTCCCTCTTAGATTTCCTTGCTAATCCTAGTATCTATACATGCTTCCTCTAATTCAAAACTAACAAGGAAAATGAAAACTAACATTCAATTCGTGATGGTTCAATCAATAATTATCTTTTTCTTCGTTCTTTTCCCTACATTAGTATGAAGCATTTGTAAAAGTTGAAAGAGAGTAAGCAATATCGTTGTCACCGTTACAGTTCTAATGCCATCTTCTATGTAACAGGATAATAGGAATCATCATTAAAGATGTTGAAAGTAACATATCAAAGAACACATTCCTTGCATATTATAGAATGGGTCCCTTACCTGATCTTTGTAAGAAATTCGTGGAGCTTGTAGAGATGTTGGTAAGTTGTTTCCACTTCTATAGCATAACATATGCAAATTTTGAACTTCATTTTTCATTTCCCTAAAATTTAAATCTTTTTATGTATTGCAGAAAGATGGTAACCCGTCCAAAAAAGATAGAGTTGTTTTGTTGCTACAAGATATGTTAGAAGTAGTTACCCGTGACATGATGGTGAATGAGATCCGGTTGGTTGATTATCTAGTTTTCAGAAGTACTGGTATTATTATTCTTCAAAGATTTGGGCCAGTATTTGTATTATTTCTGATAGATTCTTGTGAAATTTCTGTGTTCATTGAATACAGTGAGCTGGCCGAACTTGGTCATAGTAATAAGGATTCTGGAAGACAACTTTTTATCAATATTTTGTTCCCTCCTCCAAATACAGCTCAATGGGAAGAGCAGGTACTTGATAGCAAGCACACAAAACTACATATATGTATATATAGACATAAATATGGAAACTCTCACAAACACAAAATGTTGGACATCTATTTTGTCGAATAACTGAAGAAAAATTACGAGTGTGTTTTCACAGATACGGCGTCTTTATATGCTCCTAACTGTAAAAGAATCTGCCATTGATGTGCCAACAAACCTTGAAGCACGTCGAAGGATAGCTTTTTTCACGAATTCACTCTTTATGAATATGCCACGCGCTCCTCGAGTTCGCAAAATGCTTTCATTCAGGTACAGCTCATAGTCTTTTAAGTGTATGCACTGTTCATGTTTTGAACTTATTGAATAAATTGAATAAACGTATTTGTAACATATCAATTGGCATGGCAGCGTCATGACTCCCTACTACAGTGAGGAGACTGTTTATTCAAAGAGTGACCTTGAAATGGAAAATGAAGATGGTGTATCAATTATATATTATCTTCAAAAAATTTATCCAGGTTTGAATAATGTTCTCATTTTTGCTCTCTGTTTACGAGGCTATTTTTTTTTTTTTTATCTCGTGTTATTCTAATGTGATTTGTTTTGTTATGTTTGCTAACCATAATAATACTTCATTCAGATGAATGGAATAACTTCAGGGAGCGTCTAAACTGCAACGAACAAGAGGTCTGGGACAATGAAGAGAACATTCTACAAATACGTCATTGGGCCTCCTTAAGAGGACAGACTCTTAGCAGAACAGGTTATTTGGATCTCTAGCCCTCCCCATTCTCTTTTCCTCAAAATTTTTTAGTTTGACGATATTTATTTGTTTTTCAGTCAGAGGGATGATGTACTATAGAAGAGCTTTGAAGCTTCAGGCTTTTCTTGACATGGCCAGAGAAACCGGTACACTATATTAGGAACCTGTTTGGTACCGATTAAAATCCAATTAAAATTGAAAATATAGTCGTTATTGGGTCCCACTCATCTAATAAAAGTCAACAATAACTGCTAGTTTTTCAATTTTAATCCGATTTTAATCTCCCCCAAACAGGCTCTAGATTTACAAATGGATTGTACTGTCATATCTCTAGATTTTTTGAGCATGCTTGAAACCGACAGAAAAGATGCTTATCATATGACTTTTAGTGATGCTCAAACAAGCATATTGCTTGAATAAGATCAGATTTTTATTTCTACAGCGTCCTTGGAATCTGTCCTAAAATATCCCTACTCTCTGGATTTTAACTATTTCTGCCTATACTGAACAGAGATACTTGAAGGCTACAAAACCGTTTCAGTACCATCAGAGGAAGATAAAAAGAGTCAGAGATCCTTGTATGCTCAATTAGAAGCTGTAGCTGACATGAAATTCACATATGTAGCCACATGCCAGAACTACGGGAACCAGAAGCGGAGTGGAGATCGTCGTGCAACTGATATTTTAAATTTGATGGTGAAGTAAGTTGTACATTTTCTTGATGGAGTGCAAAGATTCTCTAGTTTGGATTTCTATTTACTTAAATGAGCTCATCTGATTTTCAATCTTGTTCCGTGTTCCCTCCGTGCAGTAATCCTTCTCTTCGTGTAGCATATATAGATGAAGTTGAAGAAAGGGAAGGCGGAAAAAATAAAAAAGTTTATTATTCCGTATTGGTAAAAGCTGTTGATAATCTTGATCAGGTAATTATCGTTTAGTCAAAACACAAATTTGATCTGGTTGCATCTCAGGCTCAGGCTCAGGCTCAGACTTTTTTTGTTCTTCTCTGAAGGAAATCTACCGCATAAAGTTGCCAGGCTCAGCAAAGATGGGAGAAGGGAAACCTGAAAACCAGAACCATGCTATTATATTTAGTCGTGGGGAAGCTCTTCAGACCATTGATATGAACCAGGTAAAGTGTAATTTTGATGTCATTAAGCTGAGTGGGGTTTTTTTAGCCAAAATAACAGGTTTCCTGTTTCATTTTGTAGGACAACTATCTGGAAGAAGCACTTAAGATGCGAAACCTACTTGAGGAATTTAATGAGGATCATGGGGTGCGGCCTCCTACTATTCTCGGTGTTCGTGAACATGTCTTTACAGGGAGGTTGGATGCTATTTTTGAGCTGTTGGTTAATCGATACATTCAGTTTTAGCTATATCTGATGTGATGTCACATCTTTACTACAGTGTATCATCATTGGCTTGGTTTATGTCAAATCAAGAAACAAGCTTTGTCACCCTTGGTCAAAGAGTTCTAGCAAGACCTCTGAAGTACATTCTTACTTTCTCTCTTTTTAATGGATTCATATAATTCTTAAATATAATAGCATTGTATTTCTTTGGTTTATCTTTCGCAATGGAAGATCTCATGATCAGATAGTTCAGAGATGTCTAAGTGACTATCCGTTTTCAAAAGCACAATCTTGTTTGAATAATTAAGCAAAGTAATGTCACCTGAAAGTTTCTTTCCTCAAAAGTAGAAAAGGACAGTATACTTTTTTGTATATAGATGGGAGCTGAAACCTCATCCCTTCTAGAGCATGCTTCAGCTGACTTTCATGACACTACATCTTGTACATCAGCTACCCTTTGCTGGGCTTAATATCACCTCCAGCAGCTCTGTGAAGCACTGACATGTTGACACGTAATTTTTCACAAAAGTAGGATGGACACATCAACTAAAATACTGAGCAATTCTGTATCACTTTTTTATCTTCATACTTTTGTGATCTGATGATAATAATAATCCATTCAGACCCATCTGGAATTGGTCCTCTTACAGCCTGTTCTTGATTCTGTCTTTCTCTCATTGGTCTTGTTTAGGGTGCGGTTCCACTATGGGCATCCAGATGTGTTTGACAGAATTTTTCACATTACCCGTGGTGGCATAAGCAAAGCTTCTAAGGGCATTAATCTTAGTGAGGATATATTTGCCGGTGAGATAATAAACCACACATTTTGCTATCTTATTAAATTTCTACTTGCTTTCTGAAATATACTTTACATTTTTGAAGGTTTCAATTCGACTCTGAGACGTGGAAATATTACTCACCATGAATATATCCAAGTTGGGAAAGGACGAGATGTTGGCCTCAACCAGATATCACTTTTTGAAGCCAAAGTTGCATGTGGTAATGGGGAGCAAACACTCAGCCGTGACATCTACAGACTTGGCCATCGTTTTGACTTCTTCCGCATGTTATCATGCTACTATACAACAACTGGTTTTTATGTCAGCTCAATGGTAATTTTTTTTATCTTCAAATAGGATTCGTTAAATCTGAAAAAATAATACAATTGGGACTAAACAATGTAATGATACTTATTTACATCATATTATCTACTTGGAAGTGTATTTATCATTTATTTTGTTTGAAAAGGGCACAGAAAATAAAGTCTTCAATGTAAAACAGCAATTAAAAGTTTTGTTTTCTTCTTTCCTGAGAGGGGGATGAGTTTAAAGCAAGCAAATATAAATCAAGTGTTGAATATTTGTCCTAAAACTATTATTTACTGCCCTTTTATGTTTTTTATTTTTTATTTTAAAGAAAAAGATGATGTTGCATAAATTAATGAATTTGAAGAGCTGAATTAGGTTTTCCCCCTCTAGTTCTTAAATACCCCTATCTTCTGAAACACTGGGTCCAAGCAGAATGGAGTGTTCATTTTTCTTTTCTGCAAATTGGAATCTGTAGTTCTTTATGTGCACTACAGTTATAAAATTTTCTGCTGAACCTGGTATTCCTTGTTGATATGCAGCTTGTGGTCCTTATAGTCTATGCCTACTTGTACGGAAAGCTCTATCTTTCACTTAGTGGAATGGAGACAGCCATAGTCAAATTTGCAAGATCTAAGGGAGACAATGCTTTGAAGGCTGTCATGGCTTCACAGTCACTAGTTCAACTAGGTCTTTTGATGTCACTTCCCATGATTATGGAAATCGGACTAGAGCGGGGCTTTAGAACTGCAATTAGTGATTTAATAATTATGCAGCTTCAGCTGGCTTCCGTCTTCTTTACTTTCTCTCTTGGAACGAAACTCCATTATTTTGGGCGGACGATTTTACATGGCGGAGCTAAATACAGAGCCACTGGACGTGGTTTCGTTGTGAGACATGAAAAGTTTGCAGAGAACTACAGAATGTACTCAAGGAGCCATTTCACAAAGGCACTGGAATTGCTTATTTTGCTCATAGCTTATCAAATTTATGGTGCAGCAGCTCCGGATTCTACAATTTTCTTTCTTGTCACTTTCTCGATGTGGTTTCTTGTTGGTTCATGGTTGTTTGCACCTTTTCTTTTCAATCCTTCTGGATTTGAGTGGCAGAAGATAGTGGATGATTTTGAGGATTGGACTAAGTGGATAAGTAACCATGGAGGTATTGGTGTTCCAGCAGTCAAGAGTTGGGAATCATGGTGGGATGAAGAGCAAGAGCATCTTGAACACACAGGTTTGTCAGGGAGGTTCTGGGAAATTGTCCTCTCTTCGCGCTTCTTCTTCTACCAATATGGAATTGTTTATCATTTGAACGTGGCCAATGGCGACAAAAGTTTAATGGTAAGGATACAATTTTTTCTGGATTTTGCTGGTTGTCTTGCTTTACAATAACTGAGTGTACATAAATTTTTCAAGGTTTCGCTATTCAAATTAATCAAACAATATCAATCTTTTAGTATCGTAAATTCAATACAAGACTTTATTTTGGATATGGAACAATTCTAAATCTTACATGCATAAATGGCTTTTAATTGGGTTGTTTGTACAAAATATTCGACAGTATATAAGAAGAATATGTGAAATCTTGTCTATTGTCCAATCCAGTCTAGTGTACCATACATGAAGCAAATGTTTGTTCGTTGACAATTTGGAATCCTGTTATTTTAAATTTCATTTTGGAAGGGAGTAGAGATGCATTCAATGTCCATTTGTTGTCTTACATGCTATTGTGATTACAGATTTATGGTCTATCATGGCTGGTTATTGTTGCCGTGATGATAATCTCGAAGGTCAGTGCCCAAAGCCTAAATCAATCTTCTTTTTAATATAGATAGAACACAACAACCTGCAAATTGTCAAGAAGTAATACATCTTTCTTATGCAGATTGTGTCCATGGGAAGGAAGAAGTTCAGTGCAGATTTTCAGCTGATGTTCAGACTTCTCAAATTATTCCTATTTATTGGGTTCATAGTGATCCTTGTGGTACTCTTCACATTCCTAAACCTGAGGACTGGAGATATTTTTGCGAGCTTACTCGCCTTTTTGCCAACGGGATGGGCTCTTCTGCAGGTCCATTTTTACATCTTTTATATTCTTTTTAACAGAAAATATTTGAATTATAAAAATCATCCATATTAGCAACATGTGATAGTGCTCTTCGAATGGCCTAATACATAGTATTCTCTTCACCTGCATGTATCTGATTTCAGCAAAGGATTAGGAACTCTACATAAATTATGGTTTTCCCTATGCAGATAGCCCAAGCTTGCCGGCCTATAGTGAAGGGATTGGGAATGTGGGGGTCTGTTAAAGCTCTAGCAAGAGGGTACGAGTATATTATGGGATTAGTGATATTTACACCCGTGGCAGTTCTAGCCTGGTTCCCATTTGTCTCGGAATTCCAGACTAGGCTGCTCTTCAACCAGGCCTTCAGCAGAGGACTTCAAATCCAGCGTATTCTGGCTGGTGGAAAGAAGCACAAGTAATACATGTATAAACCTTACAAGACTGAAGATTGGAACAAGACCAGAGGCTGATGTAACAGAGGCAGCAGTGTTTCGAAGAGAACCTCGAGCTTGCTATACACAGACAGTATATTATCTATATATCATTGGACAACACAACTTCTGCTTCAGAATCTTGATATAATTTGTCGATATGTAGTTACCAGTGTTCTACAGAAATTTTTAAAAAGAAATGCTTTTGCATTTTGATACATCTCATCCATGTCTACTTGTGATATACATATAGCAAAGCTGACAATATGGACCGACTTCCTATCCTTGTAGATTTGGTATACAGCAAAGCTTACAGTATGTACCGTCGGGCTATAATTCAATTAAGTTCTTACACACACACACACACACTATATAACTTTTAAAGCAAAATACTAACACAACCTTAATGGTATTCAAGTGCCATTAGAGAAGGTTGATGGAAGTTTGGATTTCCCATTTGTATATATAAGGGGGCGTAAACCTGACCTCCCATAAGTAAAAAAATGTAATATTTAAAGAGAAGTAATAAGAGGGAAAATATTACTTTCAATACAGAATGAGCAAATGAAAATTAAACTAACATTCTCGAATATTATGGAGTGCATATCTATCTATATATTTATCTATACAAAAGCTCGAAAACGTCGTGCTAGGTCCAGGGGACCATATTCCTGATAATGGCATTGATTCCACCCCTCAAAGCTAACTTATGTTGTACAAACAAAGACAACTCTTATTAAGCCGTTGTTTGATCTCCATTTTTTTTCAAAATATATTTTTCTCTCCCCTTTTCACTCACATTCTTCAATAAAATAATGTAATACACAACCCAAAAACTTTTCCTCAATTTTTAACCATACATTGTCCGTCAAACCCACTATTCCAAAATGTATTCAAAATAAGGCTCAAACAAAAGTGCAATGAACAAAGACAAATCCTTTACTAGACAATGCATGCCACGAACGACAATTATGTTGAAGGAATAAATATAAATAAACAAATTTCTTCACTATATGATAACTTGAGCTGTAAACGAGGGGATTTGACTCGGTACAACTGGGAAAAATCTTATTTTAAATAGAACAAAAAAAGGACACAATATTACAATTATGTTAAAGATATAAATAAAATAAACGTCTTCATTCTATAATAACTTTTATTTAAGATGAGATGATTCACTGTAATATCATGAGCATTGAATTCAAGTACACAGAAAAGCATTTCGATGATGTAGTTCAACACTGACAACTCAACAATTGCATCTCTCTCCAAATGTGCCACAGGCTACCTCTGCTTCTTTAGGTATGGTGTAAGCAAGTTCTGCTAACAGCAACCGTACAAGTTGAATCAACGAACATAATTGAAAAAGAATCCTCAGCTCAGGCACGCCTTAACTTGTATAGAGCCACCATAAGGAGAATTGGTCTGCAGCTGATGCTGGATGAGTGGGGAGGGACTTGAATAATAGTTAGTATGTAAAGGTAATATTATCCTTTTTTCCTGGAATCGACGAAACAAATAAAATACATAAAAATGAAATCCACTATAGGGAAAGTTTAATAGACTACATCAAAGAAAGACTGAAGCAAGTACCTGCAGCACAGATAGTCTTTAAGTAAGAGGTTAATGAAACCTCATCAGAGATGCTGCAATCTACACGGTATAGTGAACTACCTGTGAAATGACCACCAAAAATACACGACTCAACTTGACTTGGGTACCAAAAAATATCAGTAAATCCATGCCTTATTGCACACCATTTCCGAAAGGTGTGCTATATTCAATTTCACAAAATGCACATTACTCCTGGGCTCCATTTTTTCACAATTCTCCCTCGTATTCATTTGACTGAAGAAACAATAAGTAGACGTGAATGTTTGACCCAACTACCAGAAATTTCATCCAATATCGTCAAATCTACCTCTTTTCAGGGATTTTGTGAAATCTCCACCCTCCGTTGGTTGGGTAAAAGAGTAATCTAAGCCTTGTGCAGAATTATTTCCCAGGTTTACATTAACCTCATCGCTGTTCACCTGTATTGATCATGCTTAAATTATAAATGCTGGAGAATATCATAAAATAAGGACCAAAGGAATATCTTCCACAAATATAAAGGTCATCAAACACAAGTTTATAAAAATCTTAATAAGACATGTCAGTTTAAACTTTAAAGCTACTTATTGTGACACAAGGAAGAGTTACTTTATAATAAGTAACTAGTTTACTAAAAACTGAGAAAAAAAGGAATGTATCCAAAAATGTTTGGAATTTGAAAATTTACTTAACGTCATGTTCGGTACAGCTTAAAATCCAATTAAAATTAAAAATATAGCCGTTATTGGGTCTCACTTGTCTAATAAAAGTCAACAATAACGATTCGTTTTTCAATTTTAATCCAATTTTAATTTCTACCGAAAACGCCCTACATAATTTTTACTTAGTTTTAAACTTAGCTAAACATTTTCTTGGCCATATTGCTGTGGGGCCTTACCATCTGAAGCACATCCAAACAACCCTCTTGTCTGTTAGATCCATCAGGCAGAACAGGATGCTGACTCAGACCAGAAGCACACGGATTCATACCAGAAAAATCGCCTCTAAAGCCGACATAATCCATATTACCAGGGAAGTATGGCACAAATAAGTTCCCAATCGATATTTCTTCAGTTGCATTAACTTCAGGACAGAAATCCAATGGAGCTAAAAGATCATTCAGTTCTATATATGCTACATCATTTTGTAGAAGCATTTGGTTCATAAGATGGCCATCTTCCTGCATGCCAGTGGTATCAAATCCACCTTCAGTCATCTGAGCCCAATTATCCAGGTCACTCAATCCGTTGCATATATCGTTTCCACTGGTACCCAGCAAGGATGTATTGTTCACATCGTCATTATCATGAAACTGTTTTGTGGAAAATAAAATCTTCTCAACATATATTTAAACTAATGCAGGATAAAGAAAATACAGATAGAACTCAATTTGTTCAATCAGAAACAGAGTCACCAGGTTAACAATTTCATAATATGAGCTACTACAGATTAGCAAGGTACAAGGAGAGAAAATGCCTTGACATCCAATTTAGCCCTTTTTTAAACACAACCGCACACAAATGGAACATATATCATGCACAATCGTAGAACAATTCCCCCTGGTTTTCATCTGTCCCCTCCAAAAATGGGTAGTGTTATAGTATCTTATGTAATAATAAAATAGAAGGTATTCAAACTTAAGGTCTTTAAGAAACCAAAAACGAAAGATATCTAACTGAAGCAATATACTAATTCATCTACAAATCTACATCATAGAACACCTAAATTTTATATTATCACCTTTCAATTTATTACCTAACTTCTTCTAATGTTCCCCTAACCTATCTCCAAGAAGTCTCGGTAACATTTGAATGAGCACCCAATAAGAATAAGCCATGCCTAACCAGTAGTCCACTGAGCTCAACTTTATCATCTAACAAACTGTCAGGTCATCTAACCTAACCACATCAGCTCATTGCATGCCAAGTAAAATCCCTCAAATCCAGCCCAGCCTGAAGCCCCCAAAGGAGGAGGAGATAAGGATAATGTAGAAGGGTAAATATAAAAATGTCCTGGGACAAGAAAGAATGGGAAATACCCCTAGACATGGGTGGTACATGCCACATAAGATGCAGCCATAATATAATGCTTTGTAAAAAATAAATATTAATGTAAGGGAAGATAATGAGAGCAGGATGTTCCACTAGGCAACTTTAACAAAGACATACCTCGCGATTTCTTTTCTTGCTAAAATTCAACATGCTGTGATCTGTAAATGGGGCCAGAAAATGAACAATATCATAATTCGAATCATCCAGAACCAATTCGCTAGCAGAAGCCTTGGCAGAAGATGGACTTGCTTCAATCAAAGACAATTCTGATGTACTTTCAGGAATGACCGTGCTTGTTTTAACAGAAGAACTCCTATTTTCAGGTAAAGTTGATGCAGTAACAGATGGATCATCAGATGGCAAAGATTCAGAGCATATCAGTGTTTCGTCATCATTGTCCCAATCTGCTTCATTAAATGGTGCTCCATACTGTGCTCCGTTTTTTGGGCCTGGACCATTCTTCTTGAAGACATTACAGAGCACATAAGTGTCCTGAAAAATATGGAGATTGTGAACAACAATTTGATCAAGGGATAAGGGAACTCTTACAACCACCGTTTCCAGTTGTAAAGGATAAACTGAGGAATTATTCAGCAACAATATCATAATTCCGTCTCAAGTAGACATTAATTGGAAAACGATAGGACCTTGCAAAAGGGAGTAAAATTGCATCAGATTTTTGTGCAGAAGTATTCTACAGATTCTAGCAAACATCACTCAAAAGATAGCAGAGGGGAGAAAAAGACTGCTGCATTAAGATACACTCAGCATCCAATGTACAGAAAAGGAAATCAAAAACAAATTTTTTTCAATAGCCTTTTCAAACAGAACATAAACTCCAATTAGCCATATTCACAACATCAAGAAGCATTCATGTGTATACAAAATAGAAAAGTAACTTCGCATAAAACCTTGAAACATTGGATATAACTACAAATATTGGCCATCATTCTAAATTTTTAATTCCTATATGGCATTATATATGGGGGTGTTTGACACCCCCATATAGATGAGAGATGGTCAGACACAAAACAATCTCAAAGAGGATCCAGAGAATCTTGCAGAAGAGTGGTAGGCTAATCATAACGACAGTATCTTATTCCACTTATCCTTCCGAAAGATGCATTGAAAATTCAAAATAAAATACCTGAATTCCTGCTTCAGCCAACTGCTTGTCTAGTAACCTGAACTCATGGATAACCCAATCAGTTCTTTGCCCTTGGGGTGCATGACCGAGGTGAAAAATCAAGGTTTTCACCATCCCCACAATGTTGTTATTGTAAAAAACAGGTCTATCGTTCCCTGTGGTTTTCCAGTATCCATTTTCAGTACTGCGCTTCACTCTATCCCCACCTGCATACCTCTTCTCCCTTGGGCAAAAGAAGAACCACTCTAGATCCTTACTTTTCAAGCAAGATTTATCTGCAAGGAAAGAGCGAAGTACATAAAACATAAAAATGTGTAGAGGCCACAAAAGCATATAGAGACAAAAACTATATCACTTCTATGGTGCCAAACAAAGACAATGTATCACTTATACTCATATTGACATATATGATGCTTGCAAATGTTGATAAAATTTGCTACTAGCTCTGGATTATGTACAAGTATTTGAGAACATGTGTGCAACATAAATTTAAAAGTTGACTAGTGAAAATTGCTAGATAATGATTACAACAGCTGTAGAAAAACCAATAAAAATAGAAGTACCTGGGAGTTCCCATGGAGAGAAATTATATATGTTGACCTCTGTGATAGCTTCAGAATGAAGCTTCTTTCCCATAACCTTCCGCTTAAGATAGTACATAACTAGCTCAACATCAGTTGGATGAAATCGAAATCCCAGAGGAAGTGAGATCCTACCCATCGTAGAATGACAACAGAATTCCCAGCTGTTGAACAACTTAAGAAGAATTTAACCTATAATATATTCGTACACCTTAATCTATCCACACTAAACACTTCTCCACAAGAATAAAAAGCAGCCTGTGCTGAAAAAGTAGGCAAAGAACATGTATAGGCACCAAAAACCCCAAAACAGTAAACCCCTATTGTCAAGTCCAATGCCGAAACGACGACTTTTGGAAGCACCAAAGTCTCCCCCTGTTCTTGAAGCAGAAAGCACCCCACACAAACCACTGATGTTTCTTGTAAGAATCAAAAGACATCTGGTGTGCAATACCAACCCTGAATTTTTCACATCGTCATAGTAAACCACTTCATATCAATGATCCTTGCATCATAAGCTCAGATATATAGAAACGAAGCCCACTTTAGAAGTATCCAAACAAATGTCTAAGTTCAACTGATCCCAATACAATGAACTAAATATAAAATATTTGGACTTTGATCAAATTTGAATAGACCGTGTGGACAATCAAGAAATTATGGCTTCAGAGATTTAAAACTTTAAAACCCAACGAGAAAAAAAAAGCATCAAACTAACAAAGATCAGGGAAAAGGAAAACTTTTCAGCATTAGTAACTCGATAAACCAGCCAAACAGCTGCAGGCACCTCGATATCTATCATCATTTTAGTTCAATGAAAATATTTATTACAACAAAAAGAAAGAAAAGACGCGTTCAGCTGAACCCATGTATGAAATACCAAAACAATAAAAACCAATCTAAACTGATATTAACGCATCGATTTGAACTCGTATTCAAACACAAAGAAGCTTTAGAACGTTTCTACAAGGTCAAAGCTAATACCAGAATCAAAACTCCAAAAACCCATATAGTTCATTTCAAAATTGGCCAAATCAACAAAACAATAACAGATCAAATGAAAAGAGCTATCATAATTCATAAACAAAGAAACTTGCCTAGAAGGGAGAGGAGAGAGACGACTCGGAGACAACGCGGAGGCCAAATATGTGGAGTGAAATTGTGCGAGCTGGGCCTTGGGTTTATATAGAGGAATTTGGGAGTTTAGTGAGAGAAAATCAAGAGAGTGGCATTGAAGTTACTGTGCATGAGGCCAGGTATCTTGGAGGCAAGCTTCTTTGATAAGCCACGATTCACCCGCTACTTTTGAACTCAGTCCCTGTTTGAGCTATGAAAAATATAATCGTTATCATGACATAGAGAATTTGAATTTAAGGACGTGGTTGGTAGAGATTAAAATCAAATTAAAATTAAAAAATTAATCGTTATTGTTGATTTTTATTAGACGAGTGAGATTAAATGACGATTATATTTTCAATTTTAATTGAATTTTGAAATGTACCAAACAAACTCATATTGATGTGATAAATAATAATCATATTTTTTATTTTAATGAGATAATAAATTAATCGTATGCGATTCTTTAGAGAGTATTTGGTGGAGATTAAAATTAGATTTTTAGTAGATTCTGATAGAAAATTTTAAAATGTGTGGTTGGAAAGTTGTGAGATCCATGAAATATGTGATTAATATTGATTGTTTGACTTGGATAAAATCAGATTTTAATCTGAACCAAAAATAGTTTAATTTTTTTTTCAAATTTATTTTCGAACTGATTTTCTTA
>CAIGRQ010336091.1:0-11024 GCA_903798375.1 Fraxinus sp. D2006-0159 | reverse complement strand
TAAAATTTGGGACTTGATTTTTTATGTTGGGATAGATAAAGTCTGAGTTATGAATTTTTCTCAAAAAACAATTTTGGGAAAAAGCCATGGCACATCCATATTAGACATGGGTTGAGACACGTGTAGTCAAACTAACCGGGTAGGTACACTCGTAGATACCACTTCTTAGAAATCAAGCCAATTTAAAGAGGAGATAACAAACAAAATGAAAACAACAAAAACTACAAGAACAAAAGATACAAGTAGAAACCCAACTAGGAAAAATCACGAGTAGAAGTGGAGAATTTACTATATCTAAAGTAAGAAGTACAAGGGATCTCCTTGGATCTAACTAATAAGTTGGACAATTTGTCAATCTGAGTATGTATTGTACACCACATATTTATAGTTAAAGAATTCTTAACACATTAGGAGAATATAATACAAATAAGAGTCCAACACAATGTGAATTCCTATTACAATAAGTAATACCAATAATGAAGTATTTGAATTGAAATAGGAGTCCAAAATACTGCTCCGACTTCTTGTAGTCTTCTACTCCTTCAAGATTTCTCCAAATCAAAAAGTCAATTTCAAATATACCTCCAAAACAAAAATTAGGTCGCACCGAAATTCTAACAAATGTCCATCTTGACACGAATTCGACTGCAATGAAGGAAGCTTAAAAAAATTCTCTAATTGGAAATGAATTCTACTACAAGAAATTACATTGGACACCAAATTTGCTCGAGTAACCACGAACAATAAAATCATCAAATTCACAACCAACTTCATTGGAGTTAACAAATTTGATAGAATTATCACCACGAGCAACAAGATCATAATTAACTCCTTACGTTACTTCTCGTCCAGCATCCAAAAAAAAATAAATCTGCCATAACAAAAATCTAGTGTTGTAATCCAAAAGTAGAATATCAAACTTTATACTTGACATCTCGAAATTATCAAACCTCATTTTGAATTGATGGAATCTTGGCTCTTCGAGGAATTATTGAATCTTGGCTCTGATACCACTCGTTGTCAAACTAACCGAGTAGGTCTATACTCAGATACCACTTATTAGAAATTAAGTCAATTTAAAGATGAGATAATGAACAAGATGAAAATAACAAAAATTACAAAACACAAGATTTATATGGAAATTCAACTGGGAAAAATCATGGGTAGGGACGAAGAATTTGCTATATCAAAAGTAAGGAGTGCAAGGGATCTTCCTAGACCAAATTAATAAGTTGGAAAATTGGTCAAATATGTGTTTTACACCATATATTTATAATTAAAGAATCTCTAACCTGTACAATAGGAGAATATACTACAAATAAGAGTTCAGCACAAGGTGAAATCCTATTACACTAGGTAATACCAATAACTAAGTATTTGAGTTGAAGTAGGAGTCCAAAATACTGCTTTAACTCCTTTTAGTCTTCTACTTTTTCAAAACTTCTCCAAATCAAACAACCAGCTTCAAATGTACATCCAAAACAAAATTCAGACCACACCAAAATTCTAACAACACGAGTAATCTTACGTAGTATTATTGATGTTTAGTATCACTATAGGTAACAATAATTCTTGAATTGTGATTTTGTTTTTAAAATAAATAAAAAAATCCATAGCATCCGCGGGTAATATATAACACATTATTCATGGGACGTTTACAAGTTGAGTTGCCCCAAGCCTAAGTTTTCTTTCAAGAAATCAAAGGCCATATTTTCTTTAGCCATTAAAGATTGTAGTTGGGAAAAAGCATTGAAATATAATGAACAACTGTTTCCACCTAGTTTCATTCTTCCCGATGAAGCAATTTGAATAACAGAAATCAAATGTCAAAAGTAACACACAACCCCTCAAACAAATCCAAGTACTAGCAGCTCTTGTTCGTGCAAATGCGCATGTTTTCAGAGTGGGACAAACTATTTTTCATAAAGAGACGAAAATAGACCAAAAATGGAATCGTGCATTGCTGAAATGCTGGAATTATAATATATTTACAATTTACTGTTGAATAAAGGTACATAGAAATAACAATAATTTCTTTTTCTTTTTCTTTTTACATTATTTTGGTAATGTCGAACCCACCGAACATCCGACTTTTAATGAGTGTTTAGTCTATTGAATTAGCCTAAACTAGATATATATTGTTATGAATTCTGGATCACAAAATAATAACAATAATGAAATCAATAAGAAGAAACTAAACATCAAAATTTACGTAATATGGGAAAAACCAAGGGTAGATAAGAAAAATTTACTAAAATCAATAGCAATTGTGTTTACAATATCAATATCACAATTCTCTCAATTGAAATCTAAACTCTCTAACTCTCAATCCTTAGACTTCTTTTATTCTATCAAACCCAAATAACATGAAATCTGGATCACACTACAACAAATCTCCACCTTGAAACAAATTCCATCACAAGGAATTCAAGACGCATCTCCAAGTAAACATCATTCATCATCTTCTAAACAAGCCATAATGGACTAAATCTATAACAAACACCAACTAAGTTCAAGCAATGCTCAAACTTAGTAGTAGAAAGTGGTTTATGATTATCCTTGGTATCAACCTTATTCACTACAATATCACCACGGATAATCACATCATGTACAAAATGATACATCACATCAATGTGCTTAGTCCTCTCGTGAAACATCCGATCCTTAGTAAAAAAAAAAATGCACTCTGGCTATCACAAAATATTGTAGACACCTGCAAGTCTTCACTAATTTCACCAATCAATCCTCCCAATCACATAGATTGTAGATAAAGCATGGCCATATATTCTACTTCTATTGTAGACAAAACTACTATATTTTACAAAGTAACTTTCCAGCTAATAGCACAGCCTCCAAGAGTAAACACATATCTTGTAAGTGATCTCCTATTATCAAGATTTTTTGTATAATCTGAATCCACATATCCAATAACTCCATCTGAATTTCTACCAAAATGTAAACAAGCATTAGAAGAGCCCCTCAAGTATCTAAAGATCTTCGGCGTTGCTTTCCAATGTTCATTGTCAGGATTTGCCATGTATCTGCTAAGTGCACTAATTACATGTGCTAAATCAGGTCTTGTTCAAACCATAGTATACATCAGTGAACCAACTACACTGGAATAAGAAAATCGAGGCATGTAATCAATGTCTTCATCTGATTGAGGACACAAATTAGATGATAATTTAAAGTGGGCAATCAAAGGAGTACCGACAGCCTTCGCATTCATCATATTGAATCTTTCAAGCACCTTCTCAATGTACCCCTTCTAGCTCAAATACAATCTGTCGGCCTTTCTATCCCTCAAGATTCCCATACCATGAATCTTCTTTACTGTACCCAAATCCTTCATATCAAACTCCTTATTGAGTTGAAACTTCACTTTTCTAACCTCTGCTTTATCTTTGGCTGCCATGAGCATATCATCAACAGATAATAATGAATATGTAGTCAATCCACTATCTTCCTTAGTGAAGTACATACAACTATCATAATTACATCTGAAGAAACTATTAGTAGTCATGAATGAATCAAACATCTTATACCACTACTTCGGTGACTACTTTAGTCAATACAAGGACTTCTTCAACAAGCACACAATCTTACTTATTAGAGACTATGAACCTCTCTGGTGGTTACATGTAAATGCTCTCTTCAAGTTCTCCATGTAAGAATGCTGTCTTGACATCCATTTGCTCAAACTCCAAGTCATTCTGAGCCACTACTCCAAGTAACGCCCGAATAGAACTATNACTACTTTAGTCAATACAAGGACTTCTTCAACAAGCACACAATCTTACTTATTAGAGACTATGAACCTCTCTGGTGGTTACATGTAAATGCTCTCTTCAAGTTCTCCATGTAAGAACGTTGTCTTGATAGCCATCTGCTCAAACTCTAAGTCATTCTTAGCCACCACTCCAAGTAAAACCCAGATGAAACTATTCTTCACAACTAGTGAGAACAAATCTGTAAAGTCAACACCTGGAGTCTGACTATAGCCATTTGCCACCAATATAGCCTTGTATCTAGCATCTTCAATCCCTGATGTGCCTTCTTTTCTTTTGAACACCCATATGCATCTAACAACCTTTTTACCTCTAGGTAATTTTACCAAATTCTAAGTGTTATTTTTTCTCAATGGCTCAATTTCCTCCTGCATAGCAATTATCCATATGGTAGAATCACTGCAAGTGACTGTCTCTGAATATTTAGTAGGCTCCTTAGTGGAATCAGTATCTCAGTCACACTCAAAGCATAAACTACCAAATCTATTTTCCCAAACTTCGATGTTGGTGGTGTAGACAAAGTATGTAAGATATTACCGTTTGTCAACCTCGAACTGGACTGATATGTGATAGACTGTTCTCCAACCTCCGATTGCTCCTCTGAACCAATTTCCAACTCCACCTGAGTTGAATGATTCTGCTCCTTAGTTTTATCAGAATTCTTAAGAGGTGAATCACGAATCATATCAAGTTCATCAAATACTACATCCCTACTAACAACCACCTTTCGTGTCTCAGGACACCACAATTTATACTCCTTCACACCTATTTATACATAAGAAAGATGCACTTTCTTGACCTAGGCTCCAACTTCCCATTATCTACATAGCATAAGCAAGACACCAAAAAATTTCCAAATCAAAATAGTAAGAAGATTTACCAAACCATACTTCTTCTGATGTTTTTTTTATCAATGGCAACTAAGGGTGAGCGATTAATCAGAAAACTAGTTGTAGTAGCAGCTTCAGCCCAAAAAGTCTTAGGCAACCTAGAATTTAAAAGGATACAACGAACATTTTCCATCGAAGTTCTATTCATCCGTTCTGTCACACCATTCTGTTGAGGAGTTCCAGGTACTGTCAGCGTCTCAAGATCCTTTCAGCTTTTCTGCTTCAAGAAGAATACCCAAACTTTCCTTTTGATGATACCCTAGCCAGTCCTCAAATATCTGAATGGATATATTCAAGTGTTCCCTTTATGTTGTATCTTCCTTACGTAAATCTGACTCTTTTCTGTTTCTCAAAGACAATGCTCACAAAAATTTATTTTGCTGGTCTTTTTTCCATAAAAAAGTCCTCTTCTACTCAACTCCGCCATGTCATTCTCACTCATATGCCTCGAGCAGCCTATGCTAAAGTTTTGTAAATTCATCATTTGTTAAAGAAGAAGTAGAAACTGCTGCATCCCCAATTACTGTGAAATCATGCAAAATGTACAACTGTGTAGAGCTTCTATGTTCCTTCATAACAACAAGAGCACCCAGGCTCACCTTCAAAACTTCACTTTCACCAGTGTATCTATAACTCTTTAAGTCAAGTGCACTCAAAGATATGAGATTCTGCTTCAATTCTGGAACATGTCTTACATCTGTAAGTGTCCTGATCACCTCATCGAACATTCTGATTCGGATTGTACCAACTTCGGTAATTTTGCAAGGCGCGTTGTTTCACATAATCACTATACCTCTCGAAACGCCTTCATATGTTGAAAATCAATCCCTGTTGAGACACATATGAAAAGTACAGGTCGAGTCTAGAACACATTCCTCACAAAGTTTGGAATCCATGTCAGAAATCACAAAAAGCTCTCATTCACTTTGCCCATCTTTTACAATATTAGCATTCGTTGTGTTAGCAAATTGCTTTCTTTTCTCAGTAGCACCAGCAGCTTTATTTATATTTTTCAAGGCATGGCAATCAACTCTAATATGTACCTTCTTCTTACAATAGTGACATGTCTTTTTAGCATGTCTAGATTTCGATCTGTCCTTCATATTTTTGCCAAGATTCCTATCTTGATTTTTCCCACGCACAATCAAGCTTTTAGCATGATTCCCATATTCTTCAACAAAATACATCATCTTCTCTTTAGATAGTAAAACATCATAGACCTCTTCCACGATAAGAGTATTTCGACTATAGAGAATAGTATCTCTAAAAGTTACATATGATGGAGGATGAGAACACAACAACATCAACGCAAAGTCCTCATTGTCATACTTAACTTCCAATATTTCCAAATTAGCCACTATTTCTTTGAACCTAGTTAAATGATCATCCAATAACGCACCATCAGACATCCGATGAGAATACAAGCTCTGTTTCAAGTGTAGATTGTTGGTCAAACTCTTTGTCATGCAATGTTGCTCCAACTTTAACCACAATACAGCGGTATTTCTCTCCTTAGAACATCCTGAAGAATTTGATTTGAAAGATGTAGATGAATTTGTGATTGAGCTTTCTAATCCCTATGCTGCTTTTCATCCTCCGTCCAGGTAGTGGGTATCCTATCAAAGCCAAATAATATTTCTTCCAAATCCATCTGCATTAGAACTGCTCACATCTTCACTTGCATTAAAGGTAAATCTCATGTTTCTATCCGACAGCGAAATATCATATTTCATTGTCTCTATGCGGAACAATCAATCTCGCTCTGATACCACTTGTTATAAATTTTGGATCGCAAGATAATGACAATAATAAAATAAACAAGAAGAAAATAAACACCAAAATTTACGTGGAAATCCAATATGGGAAAAATCACGGGCAGAGGAGAAAAATTCACTAAACTCAAACTCTCAATCCTTGATGAAATTTGATTTTCATTAATTTGGACTCTTAAAACCCCAAACTCCTTAGACTTCTTTTATTCTACTAAACCCAAATAACATGGAATTTGGATCACACCACAACATATATGATAACCAATAACTATATTTCTTATGTTATATCCTTACAGTCAATACGAATTACAACTATTATTAATGACCATATTTCCACTGTAAAAATTTTAATTGATGGAAAAAAATTGTTATGTTTTATTGGACAACGTCGTTATGCAACACGAGAATTTAAAATAATCTGTGTAAAGGCAAATAAATGGAGAAGAAAAGCAAAATTAAATCAAAAGCAATTTTAATATAGGGTGGCATGCATGAAAGTGCAAGGAATCAAAATTCACAAATAAATTTTTAGATATGATACTAGAAATTTAATTATTAATAATTTGAACACATAATTGAGAACGTAAAAATTTTAAATTCATCCCGTCTCCTCTTTCAGAAGATCAGAATACTCTTAATTATAATTTAATAAAACCCACTCTTTAAGAAAATTTCAAAATAACATGTTAAAATTTTTAATTCGAATACAGTGCTTAAAAGACTATTATAAAACCTAAAGCAAAAAGTGAGTCAAAATATATATATATATGTGTGTGTGTGTGTGTGTGTGGTGGGAATATGTGGTGGTTGGGAAAGGGTGGCAATAATTGAAGGTGACCCCAATGCATCAATTTATGGTTAGGTGCAATGGCATTTTGGTTGTTGAGAAAGCCCTCTTTGTTCACAACCTTTTCATTTTGAATCAATGATTAAAACAAGTCATTTATATCTTCCATAATAGTTGGACAAAACACAAACACAATTGGCAAGTACCCAATTAATACCAAAATTCAACATAAGTTATTCTTAAAGAAAATGTCAAGGGTTCGAATCATGGGGACGTTACAGAAATCCATGAGGAGTAAGATGGACTTAAGTTCTCTCGAAATAGACAATACATAAGAAAACGGTCGGGCACGAAGCCTAGGTCGTTACAAGACATATGCTGAGTTACATCAGAATCAAGAAGCTAGGAGTTGTTTGGCTGCTGTGTAGATGTAGATCCATGAATTTTGAAATGGGGCCAAAATTATACTGTGTTGTTGATATTATTGTTGTTGTTCCGTATGTCTAAGAGTTTTGAGATGGGAAATTGTAATTTTGTTTTGATGTTGTTGACTATGAGGTGTCAAGGTGGTGGTGGAAGGTTTAGAAGAGCTGACTTGACGGCATCGTTGGGCTGAATGCCCTTGAACACTCCATATTTGACAAAGACCTTGGGATTGTAGTTGGTATTGCCATATGAAGGAGTGGAATTGGACATAGGCGGTGAGAATGGAGATATGGGGATCGATTATCATATTGTGATGTGGCTATATAGGAGGTGTTTGGCAAAATGAGTTGTTTGACTTTGTCAAGATAAAGAAGATGAATTTTAAAATTAATGAGCTTTTCATGAAGCTCATCAAAGAAAATGGGTGTTTCTGTAGCATGGACTATAGATGATAACTTTGTAGTCATCAAGAGGTCCTTCAAAGGATTTTTAAGATAAGATCTTTCAGTGTAAATAGGAAATCCATCAAGGCAGATTGAACGAATAAACTAATAGTTTGAGTTCCTTCGGTGATGCTGGATAGATGAATTTTTAGTTGATAGATACGTCCATGAGATGGTTTTGCATAGGTTACTTTAAGAGTGTTCCAAACTTCCTAAGAAATCCTAGAAGAGACGATGAACGAGACTATAGTAGATAATAGAGAATCAAAAATTGCATTCGGTAAAAAAAATGATTTTGACGAATCCCGAATGTAAAATCAATATGGAATGGTTGCATCATTATATTTGACTGTGGCTGAAACACATGGGCATGATCCATCAACAAGGCCTAACAGATCATGTCCAACAAGAATTATATGAAATTGAATATGCCAAGGAGGATAATTTTGGATTTGTTAGTTTGAGAGGGACCTGAAAAATGAAAAGAAATATTTATGGAAATGGGAGAGGAGAATGCACAAGAAGAATATAGGTTGGGGCTAAGGGAGTAGGTCGAGTGGTCGAAAAATAAAGAGCCGATCGAAGTGGTAGAGAAGACACTGGCTGAGGTGGCATGGCGTCTGCTTCTATGCTAAAGGAATCAGTTTGATCGGTCTTGATTACGGAGACATGATCAATATTTTTTCTCGTTTGAGTTGCGTTCTAGTACCATGTAAAGATTTACACTTGAAGCCAAAAATAATTGAGTAATATAAATTTTCTTTTTGTATTCATAATATTATTTATTTCTTAATTTACTCTGTGTATTCATAATATTATTTATAATGTTACATTCCTTTTTCATTTGTCCCGAATTATATGCTATTTTTCTTGTTGAAAGTATAGCTAATTTTTTAATTTTCAAATATGTCCCTATTTAATTGGCCTTATTATTAATAAATATGAACTACTCATAAATAAATCATTATTCAATGTAGATGCATATTAAGAAAAATATAAATAAAATTGACTATTCCAATTATATTAATTATATTTTTTTTTAATCGATATGAAAATGAAAGCCAACTTATTTTTGTGGTACAGAGAGAGTACTATCACAGTTATGCTCCATGACCAATGACTTGCACTCGTGTATATTCTGTAATATATATATTGGAAAATTCTAGTGGTACATTATGGATAACATAATGGTATCCATAATGCCCACATGGTTATGGTATCCATAATGTACCACTAGCACCTCCCATATATATTAGGTGTGAAAATGAAAGAGACATTTTCAATGATGTATAAAGAAAAGAGTAGAAATGGGAGAAATATTTTGGACGATATTGTCGTCGGGATTATTTTATATTTCTTCATTCATCCTTTAATTAATATTATTTTTGTTGTGATATTATAATTTAATTTGGGAAAAATTGCAGCCATAATACCAAATCTTTCATTTTATTATAGATTTTGTCCAAACCTTCATTTGTGCATCCATGGTATCAAACTTTTCAAAAAATTGCACACGAATTCCAAATGGATGGAAGTCATTAGTTCATCCATTAGTTGACCTAGAGTCAATATTTTCACCAAATTTTGACTAAATTTTAAAGGATAAAAGGGTAAATTTTTATTTTCTATAAAAAGCAATTAAAATAAAAAATCTAAGAACAAATACACTTCATCTTCTCCACATATCCTACAAAAACATACTCCTAAAAACCAAAACCAGGAATCGGAACCACCACCCGCCACCGCCCACACCCATCGCCACCTTGACCTACACTTCAGCATTATTTGCCTATCTTTCGATGCCAATTTCAAGATTTTGCAATTGACAATAGTTAGGCTGGTTTTATTTCAACTTTAGCGGTCGATTTATAAGCCTCTCGTTAATCTCTATCCCTATTCCAACTATTGAAATTGATTACCTAATAATTTCTTCATTGATTTCTTTATTTTTCACTCGATTTTGTGTTGAAAGAAAAAAATCTGTGATATTATTCCAACTATTCAAAAAGGGTGAAGTTGTGAAATCCATACTCAAATTTGATAGGAACCACTTCAACTTATACACGACATTTGAGGATATGGTAGGCAGTTGTAATTTGCTGATTTATTGCTCAAATTCTTGAAAATGGTGGAGTTGTGCGGTGGCGTTGGTTGTGGTTGTGGTTGTGGTTGTGGTTGTGGTTGTGGTTGTGGTTGTGGTTTTCAATTTGGGTGGATGGGCAACGATATGAATTGTTTGCAGTGACTTTGGTGATAGTTGAGGTGCAGTGGTTTGGGTATGGTGGATGACGATTGTTGACTGATTTGGGAGTGGTAGATGGCGATGGTCGTCGCGATTTGGTGGGTGGATGTTGGTTTGGCTTCTTTGGCGCGGGACAAGGTAGGCCAGTAAGGAAGAAGAAGAATTTTTTTTTCTTCTTTTTATTTTTGGTTTTTTATTTTAATTCTTTAATATAGAAATATAAATTTACCTTTTAGCCCTAATTTAGTCAAACTTTGGTCAAAATATTGACTAACGGATGAACTAACAGTTTTCATCTATTTGGACTCCGTGTGCAAATTTATGAAACGCGAATGACAAAAATGAAAGGTTCAAAGAAAGTCTACAATAAAATGAAAAGTTTGGTACCGTGATTGCAATTTTACTGTGAGTGAAAATTAGGCTCGTAACTATTCCTCATTCTTTAAAGAGAAAATTACACTAAATCAGGCATTAAGTTTGGACTTTTTAAAAATCAGGTTTTGACTTTATTTAATCAAAAATCAGATTTTAATTTTACAATTAATATTAATAATAATATTTTAAATTAAATTAATCTATATACCCACCCCACTACCTACCCCACCAACTTTATTTTAAATATAACATCCTACTCAAACCCTAAATCATTTCATCTTCTCCCTCTCTCTCTCTCTCT
>CAIGRQ010336037.1:9329-19753 GCA_903798375.1 Fraxinus sp. D2006-0159 | reverse complement strand
AACCCCTCTCCCCAAATTGGTCACAAATCAAAATGGTCTTCACAGCCACAACCCGCAGCGTCGAGAGAGAAAAAAAATTAAAACTGAAACAGGCAGGGAAAGGCAGCGAAACCGCTGCCGGGAAAGCAGCGAAATCGTCGACAGCGATCCTGTCCTGTTGGCGATTTCGCTACTTTCTCGGCAGCGAAATCGCTGCTCCCAGCAACGATTTCGCTGTTGGGGGTTTCCAACAGCAAATCGCTATTGCTGGGAACCTAGCAGCAGCAATTCGCTGTTGTCCCAACAGTTCGCTACTGCTGAGGGAGGAGGGAGGGAGATGGAAGAGGGGAGGCGAGAGAGGGAAGAAGGGGAAATGAAAAATAGGGTTTTAATTTTTCTTTACCTGATTTATGATCAAAAAACTTTGACACCTGATATTTGCACACTAAACTTTAAATACAGGGAGCAGTGTAATTTCCTCTAGGAGGAATGCCACCACCTCTTGATAGGCCAAAAAGTAGCGAAATTTTCATATAATTCTATGGGTTAGTTCACAAATCATGTATTAACTTTGAAAATTGCAGAAATCATGTGTTAAGTTTCAAATTTGCAAAAATCAAATATTTATTAATTAAATATTTAATTGTAATATAATATAATTAACTCACCTCTACCTCCACCACTCCTACTGCTCCGACGATAGTTCCGATGGCCACTCTACTCCGATGACTATTTCGACGATCGACGACTGTTCCCCGACAGCGCTTAATTTTGGCGACTATTCTAGTGATCGTTTTGCCGCCGCTTAATTTCAATTACTGCTCCGATTTCGACAATTATTAAGCTCACAATTATATGCAATTTGGTCATAGATATCTAAATAATTAGTTAAAAATTAATTTTCGGTCACAATTTATCAAATTATTGATTACAAATTTTTTCTTAATCATAAATCAAAAATTTTATAAGTGAGAGACTATTTCTCGATCACGAATCAAAATTTTATAGGTCATATATTATTCATCGATCACGAATCGAAAATTTTATAGGTCACGACTCATTTATTCATTACAAACTCTAGATCACAACTTATCAAATTATTGGTCACAACTTCTTTTCTGGTCACAAATCAATAATTTTATAGTCACATGTTATTTCTCGCCACGAATTAAATTTTTTTATAGGTCACAAATTGCAAAAATCAAAACTTTCATTGGTTACAACTCGATTACAGTGAGTCACAGTCACAATTTTTAGTTCACGTATTATTTATTTGTCAAAAATTAACCAATTATTGATCACAGTCAACTAAATAATTGGTCACAGACACTCACCCCCATCTCATCTCGTCTCATCCCACCCACGACCACCGCCACGACCGCCCCCACCTCCACAGCAACAGCATTACACACAACACACAACAAAAATCACAATCACCACCAAATCCAACAAAACACCGCACGCAACACCTGACAACCTCATGGCAAATCCACCACTGCATTCTCCTAGCACCCAACACTATAACCTCACAGCAAATCCAACATTGCAACCACCATCAACTGTACACACAGCAAAACCGACACCCACCACCGCACGCACGCATAAAATAACCACGACCACCACCGTCGCACGCACGCACTCACCCACACACATCCCACCGCATCAACATCACACAAGAACTACTGGTTTGCACCGAGATCACAGTCCCAATCCACCAAACAAAAAAATGGAGAAGATGATGGAAGACGCGAGAAAGAAGGTTCACAATCGGCTGCAGCGGCGTCGAGCGACGTCGATCTCAGAGTGCCACCAGTCATTTTGGATTACCGGCATCGAAGGTCATGGGAGTGGATGCCACCGCGTCGGAGTTGAGGCATCGAAAACGGCTGTACGGTTCACCATCAGCTGCTGCGGCTTCGAGCGACGCCAATCTTGGAGTGCCACCTGTTGTTAGGTGCCGTGAGTAGCCACTGTAATGAGTTTGACAGAGGAAAATAATGGGGAAGATGAGGGGAGGCGCGAGAGATAAGGGAAGGGAGTAGGGAGAGAAATTAAGTTATCATTTTGGGTTTTAATATAATACCCGATTTTTGAATAAATAAAGTTTAGACCTGATTTTTAAAAACTAATCTTTAAACACCTAAATTTATGTAATTACCACTAATTCCAATAGTTTAAAGAAAAATTGTCCCAATCACTCAATTATAAGCTTGTTTGCGTTTTTTAAAATGGCGAGGAAAAAATTTATGATTATTCCTTCTTATCTATTGGTCCCTTATAAATAGATTGAATGATTGTTCGAGTTTATTTTGTGAAAAATCGTAAAGAAACAAATTTAAAAATAACAAGATCACAAGATTTTTCAGTCAAAGGCCCCGAAGGTTCAATGACCACTTCTAACGCCTAATCCCCCATTGAGTATTCGTAAGGATATTGCTCGAATTCACTATAAAGCCCCAAAAAGGGGCAAGAACAAGTTCAGTACAAATTTGCAGTAAGGGATTCAAATGAACAATTTATCTCGAATACACCTATCCTTTCAACAATCACTCACACTAAATATAAATTGCTTTACAAAACTCTTTAAAAAACAATCTCACAAAGAAATCGCACGAAGAACATCCAGTTGATGACCTAAAAATATAGATAGAATTTCACTAAGACATAGAGAGATGAACAACCTTATTCGTCCCACCCTAGAATTACAGTTGCTTCCTTTTATATGAGATAGAACAATATCATGCATTCGGTGGTATGAAATATTCCAATTGTCAAGCATCTAATGAAGACGTGTTTATATGTATCAAACGTGTTTTCATCTAATTTCCAGAATTGTCCATTTATTGGGTCAAGACATAGTTGGATTGGGTAAGTGGGCTTATCTCATTTGGGCAATAAAAATGCAGCAACTCGTCTCTACAATCTCCACATTTGCTTAGCTATGTCAACGAGTCGAGTTGAGTCAGAAAAAAAAACTCGAGCCGAACCCGAACTTTTTTGGATCTAGCTTTTTTGGCCCCGAGCCAAGCCCGGCCAAAAAAGATTAACGGGCCGAGCCAAGCTCGAGCCGGCGGCTCGATTTTATTTTATTTTTCGAAATATTGGCTCGGCTCAGGCTTTTTACTGGCCGAGCTCGAGCTATCCGAGCCGACGAGATTTTTTGACATCCCTACATTTGTTGCATTTTTGTGACTTTATTTAATGGATTCGAACTCTATCTCAGATATCTTGCTCTTATTAATCTGTTACAAAACAAAATTAGTCCCTCTCAAGATTCAATAATTTTAGAGAATCCTTAAATTTATTCCAATGTATTACCTTTGTGCATGCATCAACTGGATTAACTTTTGTAGGTATTTTAACAAGTTTTATATCACATTTTTCAGTTATATCCCTAATGAAATGAAACTTAACATCTATATGTTTAGTTATTCATGAAACTTAGGATTTTTACTCAAGAAAATAACACTTTGATAGAAGATAGAACAACTGATTTTTGAAGGTGAAATTTCCAACTAATGCATGTATTATTTATCACATAAAAATATGTAGAAGTAGATTTTCTATTATCAGAGTTTTCAGCAAAATCAGAATCAACGTATCCTTTCAAGTTAAGACCATTGTTATCAGTTTTAAACATACGTCCTAATTTCTAAGTACCCTTTAGATATCCGATTAAATTATTCACATCTTCCCAATAAAGCTCATCTGGATTACTCATAAATTTTCTTCGAACACTTATTGTAAAAGTAATATTAAGTCTATCGCATACCATAACATACATAATAGAACCTACTGCATTAGCATAAGGCGCATTAGCCATTCTATTAAACTCATTTTCAATTTTTGGTGAATGATCAGCACATAACTTCACACAGGCAGATAAAGGCAAACTAACAGGTTTATATTCATGAAATGAAAATATTTTAATAACCCTTTCAATGTAAGTTTCTTGTGTTAACAATAATTTTCCATTTGTTTTATCTCTTTTTATTTCCATTCATAGTATCCTTCTAACAAGCCCTAAATCATTCATTTCAAAATCAGATTTAAGTTTTTCTTTCAGAACATTAACAACAACTTTACCAACTAGAAGCATATCATCAACATATAGAAACAAATAGAAAAATTCAAAATTTTCAACACATTTAAAGTAGAAACATGGATCATAATCTGATTTTTAAAACCAAGATTGTGTATAAAAGAGTCAAACCTCCTATAACATTGCCTATGATCATGTTTCAGACCATACAAAGATTTCTTCAAAAGGCACACTAAATTTTTTCTCTTGCTTTCAAAACCTTTTGGTTGGGTCATGTTTATAGTATCATCTAGAGTACCATAAAGAAAGGTTGTTTTCACATCAAGTTATTCTAATTCTAAATCAAATTGTGCTACTAAAGCAAACAAAACTCCGATAGAAGTGTATTTCACAACAGGTGAAACTATGCCAGTATAGTCTATTCATTCTCTTTGTATAAAACCATTAGTTACTAGTCTCGCCTTATATCTTTTATCACCAAATCTCATATCACCTTCCTTAATTTTGTAAACCCAGTCAACCAATTTTCAATCATTAGGGTTTTCTTCGAGATTCCAAGTCTTGTTCTTATATAAAGAATCCATTTCCTCTTGCATTGTAACAAACCATCTAGTAGAATCTCGTATACAAGATATGGCCTCTTCATAAGAGGTTGGTTCAAAATTTAAAGTCTCAAGGTTCATATTGCTCAGACACATTATCCGCATACAAAAGCCTAGAGGGAGGCCTTATTTGTCTTCTCTCTCTTTATCGCTAACAAGTTGGTAATTTTGCAGATTAAAACCAATATAAAAAACTTGATCATCTCTCAAGTTCTGATCAGTTATAGTTTGTGATTCTTCTTGAGGTTTCTCCACGTCAATCTGAACTTGATTTTTGTTATTCTGAACATCAATATCAACCTCAGTTGACACAAAGTCCTTTTCAGCCAGTTCCTCTCTATTATCTTCATTAGGACAAGGAAAGTGTTCTTCATTAAAAATAATCGACCTACTTGTTATAACCCTAAATCCTCTAATTTCTTTTATCCATAACCTATAGCCTTTAACTCCTTTCCAATAACCAAAAAAGACACATTTCAGAGAGTTAGGTTCAAGTTTAAACCTGATTTGGTGTGCATAAGCTGCACAACCAAATGTTCTAAGATAAGAGTAATTAGGCATAGTTCCAGTCCACATCTTCTCAGGTATCTGATAATCTATGGAACTTGAAGGATTTCTATTTATAAGATAACAAGCAGTCTTAACAGATTCTCCTCAAAATATCTTTGGTAAACCAGAGCTTATCAACATACATCTGGTTCTTTCAAGGATAGTTCTATTCATCCTTTCAGCAATTCCATTTTGTTTGGGAGTATAGACTACAGTTCCGTACCTCAGAACTCATCAAATTCAACATTACAGAATTAAAGGCCATTATCTATTCTTAATGCTTTTATCTTCTTATCAGTTTGATTCTCAATTAATATTTTCCAGTTTTTGAAGGTTATAAAAGAATCAGATTTATTCTTCAATAAAAGGATCAAAATTTTCCTAGAGAAATCATCTATAATGAGAAGATAATATCTATAGCCAGAGGCTGTAGATATAGGTGCAAGGCCCCATAGATCACTATGTATATAATCAAGTATATTTAGACCCTCTTTGATTGCCACATTTTCAATTGAAAATGTCACATTCGAGGAACGAATTTCACTTTGGCCATTTGATTGCAACATGGAAATGGAAACCGAATTCCAAGGTACAACTACTTTAAACTGCATTTTCTTTGTTTTCATGGAAAACGAATTTATATGGATTTGGTGAATTTTTATTTTCCAACATGAAATTTGAATTCATTTCCACTTTTGCCTATCAAATGGACCATTAGTGATTTATGAACTTGTCTTAAATGGCAACCTATTTTGTTTACGAAAGATACAATGTTCACAAAATGTCTTAACTTATGAGCATTGTCCTTCCCAAATACTCCTTTTGAAATAAGTTTTAGGCCTTTTTCACCAAGATGGCCTAGTCTCCTATACCATAATTTTGATTTGTCGATTGAGACACTAAGCTCACAGTATTATTAGGAAAGACACATTCAACATTTATCACATAGATCCCATTATATTTTGGTGCACTAACAATGAGATTCTGATCTTTGATTAAAATTGTAAAGCCCTTTCCAATTTCAATTTGACAATTTTCATCATCTAGAACACCTAAGGAAATGAGGTTTCTTTTCAAGGCAGGAACATAACTAATATGTTTTAGAAGTATTAACCGATTATTTTCAAGTTTTAAAACAATGTTCCCAATGCCTTTAACTTCATAAGGTTCATTATTTTCTAGCTTTACAAAACCTTCACTTAGGTTAGAGAAATCAGAGAACCATTTGAGATTGAGACTCGTATGAAAAGTACATCCTGAATCAAGAACCCAATCTTGATTTGTTCTTTCATAAGAGGACACATAAGCTACACCAAATTAGCTCCCGCTTCTTTATAAGAAACAACAATGGCTAAAGAGTTGTTGCCTTGATTGGACTCATTCATTTGATCATTAGCCCTTCTAAAAAAGTCTTTTATAAGGTGACCTATTTTTCCACAATAATAGCATTTTATATTCTTATCATTAGCTTTATAAGTTTTTTGCCCTTTCCTTTATTATTTTCCCATTTCTTCTTAGCAAAATTCTTGTTTTTTTTTTTATTATGATTGGCCTGTCTAAAATTGCTAAGACCTTTAGATTGAGGTTTAGGATTGGATTGAGATTTCTGAATATGAAGAACTTCTCTATACTCTGATTTTAATTCTAGATCTCTATTCTTTAGAGAAGTATGAATTATATCAACGGTCATGTCATACCTACCATATTCTAAGGTATTCTTAATATACTTATATCTATCACCTAAAGCATTAAGTAGACCAACTACTTTCTCATCACTTGAGGTTTTTTCACCACAATTTATAAGATCTTGAGTGATCTTGTTAAACTTGTCCATATTCTCCTCTAAGTCAGCATTATGATCAAACTTATGACCAAAAAATTGTTTCCACAGAAAAATTTGTTTGTTAGAGTCTTAGTCAGATACAGTTTTTCTAAGGCAACCCATAGCTCATCAACAGTTTCAGTATCTCCTACTTTTCTGATTACAGAGTCAGATAGATGAAGGAATAATGTGCTCCAAGCTAATTCATGTTGTTCAGTTTTCTTTTCAACGGGAGTATTTTTGCTCAATATTCATCTATAGCTTTAGCACATTTTAGTTGCAACATAAGTGCTTTCATTTTCTGGTGCTAGAGACTAAAGTCCCCTTTGCTATTCCACATCTAAACATCAGTCTTAGTGTGCAAAAGTGCAGTAAGAATACTCAAGAATTCATAAGACATGAAATGAAAAATATCAGACAAATCAGATAGATATATCCAAGAACTTATGAAAAAGAAAGGACAAAAAAAATCATAAACTAATGTATGCACTCAGATGTGTTTATACTTAATAAACAGTATGTATTTAGGAAAATGCAAATTACAATTAATATGAATGCTAAAAACTCGTACTGTACAAATTGAAGCAGACTAAAACAACACACAGTTCAAGAATCAAAATATTGCAATTTATACAAAGGTGAATCTAATCCAAGAAATTCAATCAGTAACAGTAGTCACACGAACAAAAATATTTCACAAGAAGAAACAATAAGCGATATATCGCTTATGAAGTTCCTTGACTAAACCCTAATTCCATCAAATTCTAGGGATCGCGATCCCTAGACAAAGGTAAATATAAGGGGGTTTTCAGGAATCTAAATAAGATATTATCCATTTTGAAATAATGAAAAGGATAGTAGATATTTGTAGCCAAACTGCAAGATCGTAGATATATCCACAAAAATACCAAAGACCAGCTTCAAAGTCGGATTGAATGATTTCTTGACCAAAAACAATTATAGATCTTTGTAGATCTAAAAGCCTCCTTTTTATTTCAAAGGAAAATATTCAAGAGTAAAAAAATCATATTGTTTTGAAAAAGAAAAAAATTAAAAAGCTCTGACACCACTATTGGTCCTAGATAAACATATCGAATGATTGTTTGAATTTATTTTGTGAAAAACCGTAAAGAAACAAATTTAAAAATAACAAGATCACAAGATTTTTCGGCCAAAAGCCCCGAAGGTTCAACGACCACTTTCAATGCCCAATCCCATGTTGAGCACCTGTAAGGATATTGCTCGAATCCACTATAAAGCTCAAAAATGTGGCAAGAACAAGTTCAATTCAAATTTACGGTAAGGGATTCAAACGAACCATTTATCTCGAATACACATCTCCTTTCAGCAATCACTCACACAGAACGTGAATTACTTTACAAGACTCTCTAAACAACAATCTCACAAAGAAATCGTACAAAGATCATCTAGTTGATGACCGAAAAATATAGAGAGTATTCCACTAAGACAGAGAAAGATGAACATCCATATTCGTCGCCCCTAGAAGCATAGTTGCTTCCTTTTATATGAGATAAAAGCAATATCACACATTCAACAGTATGAAATATTCCGAATGTCAAGCATCCGATGAAGGCGTGATTATATATATCAAACGCGTTTTCATCCAATTTCCAGAATCGTCCATTTATTGGGTCAAGACATAGTTGGATTGGGTAAGTAGGCTTATCTCATTTGGGCCATAAAAATGTAGCAACAACCCATCTCCACATTATCGTCGATGAAGAATCACATGTTAGCCGTTGTGCGTTGCTATAATCCTGAATACACCTATAAGTAAGTTCGAGATGTGAAATATTAGTGATTCTTCATCATAATTTCTGGCTTTTTGATGTGGAATCTTTGTGAGGGAGACTATGGTTTTCTTACATGCTTTCATTTACGGAAGTGTCTGGTTTTCTATAGATGCACAAAAGTGTAGTGGCAGACCCACGAAAAATAAAATAATGTCTACTATGGATTTTATTGTAAATAAGGTATATGGGTATTATAATAAGTAAAACACAAATGAAAATTAAGATCAATCCTTTCATTTTCACACGGTCTTTGTTCGCAGATAGAATAATATAAAAAGACAAAAAATAAAATAAAATTATGGTTAGTCAAGATTTTTCACTATAAAATAAAATAATGACTAATGTGGATTTTATTGTAAATAAGGTATACGGGCATTATAATATGTAATACACCATTGAAAATCGAGATCAATTCTTTGATTTTTCACACGGTCTTTGTTTGCAGATAGAGAAGTATAAAAAGACAAAAAGAATTATGAATAGTGTTGATCCCAAAAAATGAGCTCAATGATACCGGATCCATTCTTGCCACGTCAGTACAAATTCGGCTCGTTTCTACCGGAAAGGGAACGGTAGTGACGTAGTCTAGTTGGAATGGACACAGGAGGTACTTTCCAGCAAGAGACGAAGACGTTCAGGCACCGGTAGTTTTTGGTAACGACGATAATCGCGCTATCAACGAATGCCGGACAGATTTCTCACAATAAATCTCTCTTTTGTAATGGAATATGTGGAAGGATAGATATGGAAATAGGGAGTTTTGTATTGGAATCTTGATGTATTTGCTATTTGTTTTTACAAAAAAAGTCAAGAACAAAGTATGTTAATCTTCTTCAATCTGTGTCTTTCACGAGAATGAAGGTACTTTGAGTATTTGATTCTAAGATTACACATACGCTAACCCTTTTTCCATACAAAGTGAGGTTATTTATACTATTTTGACCGATGTGGTGATCGTTGGATCAAAGTCAGGTGGCAACATCTCCTAGACCGAAGCCTCACATCACTGTCTTCTCTTTACAATTAATGTTTGACAAAACGTCGTTCTATTTGTAGGCTGACACATTGACATATTTTATTATAGATGTCACATCAATCACTTCTAGAAGATCTTCAAATCTGTTACAAGAAACAACGTCAACTTCAGCGTGTATCAAGGTCAGCTTTGGTTCAAGGATCTCTGGTGCATTGGACCTCAGACAGTTTGAAGGAACCTCTGCTCTAGGTCTAGGAGCTTCAGCACTTTTGGGTTTGATGAGCTTCTGCTTCTGCATGAAATGGCCTCGGATGAACCTATTTTCTTTAAGGGTCTGTTTGATTGTAAGGGTGAAAAATTGGTGGAAAGAAAATGAATTTCAGGGAAAATAATTGTCTATAAATAATTTTGCAGGGAATTGTTAATTAAGTGTGTTTGATTGATATAACTTTCTACCCGAAATATTTTAAAATTTTATGTCCGTTTGGCTTTGTTTTACATGAAAATTGTTCATTAAAGTGATAATTTTTTTCACAATTGGTTATAAAATTTGTTTCCATTGTCAAAAAGTAAAAAAAAAAAAGAAATTCTTTTTTTCCTAAAAAATCATTTTTTTAATCCAAGTTTAGTGTTCGTTTGA
>CAIGRQ010336025.1:0-15126 GCA_903798375.1 Fraxinus sp. D2006-0159 | reverse complement strand
TTTTACTTACACAATTCATTCATATTCGGGTTTCAAATAGATCATCATTTAATAAATTTTGATACTTATTTGTAATTTTTCATTCCTCGTGGGACGATACTCTTATTCATTCACTTTATTACTTGTTACGATTCGTGCACTTGCGATTTCAACCAACAATTTCCCAACACTATTTACATCCATAAAGATCATTTATCCATCCTACTCTATACACATTCCAATATCGTCCTTGTTAAATTTATTGGTTTCATCTCTATCTACATCCGCCACTGCTCCAATGGCTCCAACAGCGTCCGCCAAGCTCTCTTGATACGCTGTCATGGTGGTGGCCTGGTAGACCTCTACCGTTCGGATATTAAAAATTTCCCCACTTTTTCGTACTCCGAAGTTAAAGATCACATGACTGGAAAAGGATCATTGGAGTCTGTAGCGTCTTTGAATGAATTTGAAGATAATGAAACGCTGCTTTTGATACCCAAAATGTGATCACGTTTTTCACCCGGAATGTATCGATGCTCGGGCAGCTTGGCCATTGTGATGTTGCATTTAAGAATAGACCAACGTGTTAGGCTGCACTCTGAGGCGGGTGTACACCCGTAGCTTCATGAATTAGGATACTTAGGTTTTTACTAGCAGTTCTTGAATGGACGCGGATTATGTTTTCTAGAGATGGATGTTGATTTTTTTTTTTTTTTTTTGAAATATTTCTCTCTTTCTAATCTGGTATTTTTAGTGGATGAATTTATAGTGTATATTTTCACTTAATTTTATATGTGACTATTTAAGTAGATTAACACGAGATAAAAAAAAATATAATTAAATTTTCTTTTTAAAAGTAGATATATATAACTTTCGTGGATGTAAATAGCCATACTCTAATCCAATTAGTTGAGCGTTTTCATAAAAAAGTGGCACGAGACTTGAACACAGGACATCATTGTAGTCTATCATGATCAATGCACAAGAAGGGATAGCAAAAAGATCAAGAATAATGCTACTTTGCTAGAAGAATCTGGCCAAATACGGTGACGGAAGATGTCGTGGTGGAAGATGATTGGATGAAAAAATTGATCATATTTAAAACAGTTTAATGATGAAATGTCGCGTAGCATTATGTCAAACTTTCTGTTCATATAACATGATTGAAATATTGATCAAAGGAAGAAACTCAGCCTCTTAACACATTAATTATGTGCATTTGCAAATCTTGATCCCCAAATAGAAGGGTTATATGGGAGCCTTGGATTCTCTGTTGGTCACTATGCTCGCAGCCCTTCAACACTACGCGACCGCATAGTGTTGATCTTTTTCAAAGTGTGCAATTTAGTCCTTTAACTCTCATTTTTCCTCCTTCCAATGCATAATTTTATGCTCAATTTGATGTTGTCATCTTTGCCTCTTCAATTTCTCCTCCGGATCATCTTTTATCTATTTACATTTCAGTCCCTGAACTTTGGTTTACCTTCGTTTTGGTCCATTTTCTCCATTTTTCTTCCAATTACCACCACAATCATCATTATTATCCTGTAAACACAAATTAAATGAATTAAGCTATATTCCGCAAATTTATCGATAATTATCCACGTTTGTGAATCGAAATAAACGTGTAAAAACGCCATTATCACATATAAATTGACCATTTCCTCCGCAAACATTCCAGATTCAGACACTGTTTATATCCTCAATTAAAAGATCCTAAAAAATACAATTCAATTCAATTCAGACAAACACAGAGTGACAGGAAATCAAAGAAGTTCAAAAGATCGCGGTTTCATCAGCAGAATGTCTAATTTCCAGCCTTGACACGAGAATCTGAAATAAAGCTAAGAGACGTGGTCTCGAAGCCCATCCGATACTTAAGTTATCAATAGAAAGAAAATATGAGTTTAAAGTTTTAACTTAATATCATAACAGGCTAAGGTGCATTTAATAATTCATGACATAATCCAAATGGGATTAGTTAAAGTGGACCTGTCAACCAGTATCCTAGCACAACCAGGGATTCCAACCTCAGTCACACAATGATCCAGTAAATTGCTGTGTGCATATGAGTGGACAACAATATCTCCCCAACTAGAGAATAAGTAATATTGATTTGTTTTGTTTGTATAGATTAAGCCTCCGTTTTTTGGCGAATTTATAAATGGTTTATCAAGAGTAATAGGTATTACGAAATCTGTAGATAATAATGAACGGTAATTATGAATATGTGATTGAAATTAATATTTGATTTTGATCGAATTTGCATCCAAGATTCTGTGTGCAGAAGATCTACTATAGGTCCTTAATGTTATCTTTCGAAGGTTGTATTTCCCTCACTATGTACGCATTTCAAGTAATATATTAGAATAATGCTATTTATCACATCATTGATGCAATAATTTATGTGAAATAATGGGATGCGATAGTTCAAACGCCCTCTCTCTCTTATGAAAATTTAAATGTCATATACCATTATTTTACCTAAGTTGCTGCATCACCGATGTTATATCATTATAAAGATAAATAACATTACTCAATATATTAGTACAGGGTCAATGTCAAACCCTCCATTCAATTTCAAGTAGTAAAGCCATCTACTTGTCTCGAATGAGCTTTTACCCAAAATAAAATAAAGGTTTCATGTACGTTCCATATACATGTTTTGCCAGTAACAATATACTAGGATAGGGCGATAATGTCAAACCCCAAGTAAGCCTAAAAATTGTACGGAATTTAAAGAAGAAAAATTATATCATACCTACATGAATTATGCTAATTTTATCTAATTATTCATACCTACGTACTTGTAACTTACAAATAGCATTACTCTTATCTATTTTTTTTTACTTTATGCATGTTTATCTGTTCCGTTCCAAATATATCCTATAAACAAACATATTACTTATAACAACTCAGACCTCGTGCCTAAGCCTAATTGGTACCAATATTCAACCTATATATCTTTCTCTTGAGAGGAAGTCATGTGTTCGAATCCTGGATAACGTGACAATGAAAAGACGTGAAGGTTAAGAGGGCAAGTGTCCTTTCAAAGTGGACAATATGTAAGAGAACGGCTGGGCATTTACATTACTCGTATCGAAGTGCAACAAAAAGTTTTGCAAATTTCATGTATATTCAAAAATAAAAGAAAAAAAGAAAGGAAAGCTGGAAATTGACCTTACGGTCTACTTGCTAATAAGAAAAGCCTTCAATTTTCTCTTTTAGCAGCCAGTGTGCCAATATCCACTTGAACTGCGGCCGTCCATTAATCATCCACCTTATTATAGCCGCCTCCTGTTTCCTTTACCACTACTACGTGAATAATGGATAGTTACACATCATCACTTACATATATAGACTGCTGTAGTTCTTGAGGTTCCTGTTGAAACCGCATAAACAGTAAGTCAATTATAATTTATACATAATTAATACTTAACTCTCTTAAATTATACATTTTTTTAAGCCTTTCTTATTGTTTAATATAGCTACTGAGTTTGGCATATCCTAGGTAGGCTTTTTGCTGGTTGGCAGATCAATGGACCTCTCTTTCTCTTAGGACATAGCCGCCCTTGAAAGCTAGGAAAGTGTAATATATACATTATAAATGCTATATCTAGACCTATCCCACCAAGAATGTAGCTGCAAATGAACAGAAACCAGGAATTTTTATCGAGCTTGTTTTGATTTTTTCTATTTCACGTTATTAATTGCTCTTAGTGATATCGATTAATTGCTATCGCTACCGACATTCAATTCTTTTTAGAGGAAGTTTGATACGCGAAGTAATTAAATTGGTATTGGGACCCAATCCTTGAGGATTATATATATATATGTGGGTGCGAAGGGGCTGAATTGTTACTCCGATTTCACTTGATTTGGTGTTAAGGATAAAATTTCATATCGAATAAAGATGAAAATATAGACCAACTTATAAAAGAATGTGTTACTCCTCTTAATAAGGTTGATCTTTTAAGATGAAATCTCAAATCTTAATATTTGGCACACCTCGGTTGAACACTTTGATTCTTGCTTTTTCCGTTAAGCCAATATCCAAGCAAGAAGACTTAATTATAGAAATTTGCATTCCTAACATATGAAAAATGACATGCATAATGGATTAGTTACTTCTATAATTTACCTACCAATTAACAAATGGCAAATTTAGACAAATTTCATGTCTTAATTTAGTAACTGCGGATGTTGCCTTGTGAATTTGGGTCCAACATTTCTATTGTCTCTGAGCAGTCCTTCTGCAAGTCGCGTTCAATTATAGGATCATCATTCTCACATGGATAATAGTCTTTTTTTTTTAGAGAGCTCCCCAGGAGAGACACAACTTGACAGCCATAACAAGTACAAAAAGGAATGACAACGAAAAACAAACACTCACCACAAGGATCTTTTCCATCAGCGTTGAGCAGATCCCAAATACGGAAAAGTATAAACTGAAAAGAAAAAAAAGAAAAAAGGAACAGCGCAACAAATGATTCGCATTCCATAAATTAGAAAGAAACCCTAAAGCCAAATTCTTTCCTGAATCCCATTATGGTCTTCAGATTTCAGAAGTTAAAAGATTTCACAGTTATTACAATTCCTCAAGTCATAATGCAATTAAATCCTAAACCGTAACAAGTAATAATTATTATTACTTACATAGATTCTGCAATATATATAGTTACAGAATATGAGAGAGAGACTCAATGAACTAGCAGCAGTGGACATACAATATAAAGATACCTATATATATATATATGTGCAATTCATTGATTACTTGAATGGGTTGTAGTCTTTGTTGGCTTCTTGAATAGCATTCCAATCCCATAATCTGTCGGGCAAGGAGGCCTGAAACGAGCCTGGGATCATGTTAAGAGACTGTGGCTGTTGCGATTGCAAGGTGGAGAAATGGGATAGAAGATCAGGCACGTTATTAGGATACCGCTGGTGATCGGGTTCTGGATTGATTGAAGCTCGCTGGGAGTAATTCACTAGTTTATGGAGATCATCAATTGCATTATGGGATGAAGAACTGGCAAATAAAGTGCTGCAGTTGGGGGCTAAAGAAGAACAAGTTTGCTTTGATCCGTGTAACTGCATCATTCCATTGTCTAATTCTATAGAATTTGGAGTAGGAATTGAAGTGGACATGGGGACTAATGGATTTATGTTGTAAGAGTCGTGCTTTGAAAGAGCAAGAGAGGTCCCAATATCAGCTGTGCCACTGCTTGCACTGGTTTCGCTCATCTTTTCATCAATTTGTTGGGACGATACTCCATATGCTCGGAACCTTTCCATGGCGTGATTTGTCATTTCGTGCTGTTTCTTGAGTGTCGATTGTGTTCCTCTAGACGATGAACCCCGTGTAGGAAGAGACCGTGGAAGAGAAGGATGGTCTTCGACTCCTGCTCTTTTGTAGACACGGCAAAGAGAAATCTCAGCCTGAAAACAGAATGGAAGAACTTTATTAACATACGTGAATCCTCCGACATTGAGCATTGATGATCGATGGCCTCACTGAATTGCAAGTGAAAGGTCTTTTAGAATATTTACAGCGAAGGATCTCAGTGAACACTGAATTTGAAGAATTCATGCATGTTCCTTCAAGTGTCTGCGGTGAATATTTAAGAACTTTGGAACATAAAAACAGTAACTTGTCAGTTGTCAGAAGTTGTCTTCTTGCACCAAATTAATTTTTTTCCCTTTTTCCTGAAGTACTTGCTCCTCCTATTGAAGATCTAACATCTGATGGTGGGATCAAGACCTTGATTTACACAATTTTCAGCTGGCAAGGAGAAGAAGAATTTCTTGGTATAAAAGCTAGTTTCTTTTCATGAACTAGGCTCAAAGGAACCAAAAAAAATAGATTAACGATAACACTGATTTTGCAGTGTTTAAAGGAACTGGGCTCAAAGGAAAGGAAGACTGAATGATTTCAGAACATGGGCTATTTGAAATTGAAGCCAGTGTTATTGGGTTTAATTGATGGTGGGTATGTATTCTTTCCATGAGCCACTTCCTCTTTTTGTGTAGATGGATTATAAGAAGAGTGATCGAGGAGGAACACGAAAAAGCTCTCGTCTTTGGGCATATTGTCGCACGTATTTGTTAGATTCAATTTTCAAGTTAATTATATATGAAATACTTCCATTATTCTGAATCTAATTGAGGTGAATGAAATTCATACCTTTTGCAGGCGTTCAGTTTCATGGTGTGGCAGACGGTATTCATTCATGATCCAACTAGTACGAATTCCTTTTGGAGCTTTCCCGGAGTAGAAAACAAGGGTTTTCTTCAGTCCAATAGACCGAAGATTTTCACTTCGGATCATCCTATCAGCCCCGGTAGCCTTCCAATAACCAGAAGTTGTCACACGATTAGGCCGATCTCCATTACGATACTTTTTATCTCTTGGAACATAAAAATACCATTCCTTTTCCCCTATAGCTGCCAAGGCTGAGATTTACAGCACAAAGAAATTAACATCAATTTGAGTATAAAGAAGAAAAGGACAGAATTCATAAAGAAGATTATATATATATGTTCGTGTACCAGGAAGTTCCCATGGGTCATAGCGGTAAAGGTCTAGAAAAGTGATGAGTTCTACATTGAAACGCTTGCCCTCTACCTTACGGCGAAGATAGAATTCAACCAGTTCTTCCTCGGTGGGATGGAAGCGAAAACCGGGCATGACCATATCGTGTTCGTGTTCATCCTTGCTCTCATCTTGATTATTCATGGCTGCTGCTATTGCCATAAACTAATTACACCTCACAGTCTAATCTAACCCAAGAAATATATAGTCATCACAAGTCTTTAACTCGATGTCCTACTCTCATACACCAGTACTTCAAGAATTGTGGTGTACAAGTTGTGGGGTGGGGTGGGGTGGTATAAACTGAAGTCAAAGACTCATCTCTCTATAAGAGGGAGGGGAGAAGAAGGAAGAAGAAAATTATAAAGGAAGTGGTGGAGTTGATAGAAAGATCTACACAGCTTTCTGGCCCTACATCTCGAAGGAGATGTTGCATTAAGGTGTTTTTAAGATTAGAAAGGGACACCACAAATACAGGACAGGGTGGCCGTTTTACAGCGGTGGGTTTGGAGTTTTCTTTATTCCTCCATAAATGTTGTTATTTTAGAAAATTACGGTAATTTTTTTTTTACAGTATCCTTTTCAATTCCAACAAATCAAGGCGGTTATTTGATTTAATCGAATGTCGAGAATCAATATCTCATTGATTCTAGATGAATATTGAGGATTGATACGTTAATAATCTCGTTGATTCTGAAAAAAATGAGAATTGAAAAGGGTTGAAATTTTTTTCATTGATAATTAATTAAGCTATTGCAACTTGCAAGGATGCTTCATTAATATAATATTGGATTGATTTTTCGCATTCACAAAAATAAACAAATTATTTCCTTTTGAAGCTAATGTTATCTCTAACGTTATAAAAAAAATTACAAAATCACTAAGGGTCCGTTTGATTGCAAATGTGAAATTTGGGTGGAATTATAGGGAATTGAATTGCCTAAAATTTGTTTTACTGGGAGTTGTAATTAATTGTGTTTGATTGATATAATTTTTCACCTGAAAAATGTTGAAAGATTGGTGTCCGTTTGACTTTATTTTTCATGAAAGTTGTCCATTAAACTGATAACTTTTTTTTATCATTGGGTCTAAAATTTGTTTTAATTGCAAAATAATAAATAAATAAATTAATTAATTATCATACCGAATACCATTCGTTTGACTTTGTTTTGCATAAAAATTGTCAATAAAAGATATATATATATATATATATATATATATATATATATATATTTTTTTTACAATTGTGTCTAAATTTTTTTTCAATTGCAAAAAGAAAAAAAAAAAGAAAAAAAAAAGGAAAACCAAAACCCACCTAAAAGGTGGGAAATGAAATTTATCAAAAAGCTGGAAAAAAGTGCACGCGTGAAGGAAAGTGGGAAAATGATTTTCACAGAAAATTTCTCCTATCAAACAAGGCAAAAGCTAGAAAATGAAAAATAAATTATTAGTTTTAGAGAAAACAAATGCTATCAAACATGACCTAAAACTATTATCTAAGAATCTTGCTACAAGTACAGGAAAATTATACAGAATCAGTACAAGAATTTGAAATGGAGGGATTATATTCAAAATGGGAAGAGGGAAAACAACACACAGACGGACATGATGCTACCATTCAAATTTCTGTTAAAAATCTGTGAGTTACTCCTTGTACTTACAACATTTTCCTTTATCTAAAGACTTGACAAAGTACAAATTGCTTACAAATTAATATTTATTACTTGATCAAGAAAGTTTAAATGAGTGATTTATGTGCACCACATTGGTACAATTAACTTTTTACAAATTTACTTTCTATAATATTCTATATTTGAGTGCCATTGGTAACTATTGAGTGTCTAAAGGCAAAAAATTATAAGTGTCCCATTTTGTACTTACTAACCTAAACCCTAATCTATTAATGAAACCATTTATTAATAGTGTGGTAGCCGATAATAACACAAACACGTGCATAAATACTACCCCTATTATAGCCCTAAAATTCCATCAAAATGTACACGAGTATACAAAGTAAAATTGCACAAATATTCATTTCAACTCATAAACTACGCTTAGTAAACATTTCATAATGTCTACACACACATGTTTTGCAATTTTTAGGTTAGTATGCATTAAGAGATAAATCTCATATCGCAAGACCAATAAAAAATGTCTGTACTAATCATCTTATTAATGTTGATTTTTTAAGATGAAACCCTAATTCTTACTAGCATTAGAATTCGTTCAGTTCCAACAACCAATTTGATCCAACTAAGACTAAAATGGAACATACGGAATTAATACTAAAAAACGAGTACACGAACTTCAAGTGCGGAGGCATGTTAAAAAGATGAATCACACGTTGAACAAAGATGAAAATATAGAATAACAGCTTGTGCTACTCCTCTTAATAAAATTAACCTTTTAAGATACAACTCCAAATTTTAATAGTATATACGCAGAGGTATACATATACATATACCGGTAGGGAAGGTGGTGGTGTGGGGCTGGATGGCAAAACAATTGCCGCATGTATATATGTAGCTAGGCTGGGGATGTATACAGCTGCTTGGAGTCTACTATGTGTATGTGGGACTCTGCATAGTCAAGACTCAAAAGAAGCCCGTGACCACTCCCTCTATTATGACAATAACAAGAGCTCCTTTCCTTTTGTTTTTATTGACCTTCCACATCTTTTTCAGATTTCACACTTTTTCTTTCTTTTTTTTGGTCAATTTATCAGTTTCTTTTAATAATTGTTTTATGGTTTTTGTTTTTGTTAATAATCAGGGTCTACTCCTTCTTGTCAAGAGGACTTTTTGGTTTTTTCTCGACTTATTTAGAATTAAGCGGTGTACTAGCAAGAAGATTTCATAAAAAATGGAATTGATGTAGACATATATAGTTTTTTAGAGTGTCGGTTTTGGAGAAGAGTAGGTTAATTTTAAGTGAAAACGATCCATCATTTAAGCCCTCGAAAATTCGTTAGAACTTTTAATTTTTGTCGTTTTTTTTTTCTTTTCTTTTCGAATATTTCATTATTTCCATTAGGGTTTCGTATTTTAAGGGCTGTAAGCCTTAATGGAAGACAGTTTTTGGCTAGAATAAAATTTGACGATGAATTTTCTCCCAACTTTCTCCCTTTCTTGACGTTCATGAGAGAATCAACAAGTTTGAATTTCATGCGCGATTCTCGTTGTTTCCTTTAAGCTTATGTCACGGCATTACAGCTAGGATTGTAAGAACTACTGAAGGAAATTAAAAAACAAGACAAAAACGACATAATTCTTCCATATACTCACAAGCATACAACGTTTGAGAAAGCAAAACCGCGTTACATCACAGAAAATAAGACAATTCGAGGGGTCCTATCGAATCCTACATTAATTGTATAGTTGTAAATTTGTTCAATGTCTCCGGGAAATATGGCCTAACTTTCTCTCATTCCTTTCTTGATTCAACTATCAGGAAGAAACAGAATGTCCAGAAGTATCAGTTGACCCTTCTGGCCTTCTCGATCGATGCTGTTAAACACGGAAACTAATGAGAATTTTCGAGGAGAACGATAGCCCCTCCTGTCAAAACCCTTAAATATGAACGTATAGAAAATCAAAATAGAAAAATGCATAAAAACTGACTCAGGCACGCACGCACGCACGTATAAAATAAATGATTTTCTTTACGTATAAAAAAAATAATAAGGTCTTGTCATTCCTACTACAGAACAATAGAAATTCCGATTTGATTCGATTTCAATTAGGTAACTTTCTTTAACAAGAACGAAGAAATTAAGAACATAACTTTCACCAACTTTGTATTATATAAATGTGTTCACAAACTATTGCATATTGACTTACACTTTATATCAGTTGGCCTCCAACTGGGATTTTAAATTAAAGTCTTACATTCTCCTAATATATACTGGAAACTTTGAGTCCCTTCGATTCTCTCTTCCTCTATTCAAAGTAGGTTTGAATTAGTCACAAGTTGTGACTCTATTCACCCATGTCAATTTGTATTTTGCACGTTTAAATGCATGTGATCTCTCCATTCAAAACAAATATGTATATAATAAGTAAATAAAAGTAAAAATATAGATTTGTATGGTTCATGTAAGTTTTAAAAAGATGCCACGAGGTCTTGGCTTCAATAGTTTCATGGTCCCTAAAAGAATTCCTTAAATGTTGTGTTGTACAATTATTAATTGTCGCTCCGAGCATCGAATCACATGTATGGCAAAATCTTAAAAATATAGGGAATCGAGGTTCAACCCTAAGAGGTTAATTCCATCGGTAAAGTAGCTCAATTCCTTTTAAGCCCATCATTCAGAGTATGGCAAAATATTGAAAGGATTTTTCTTNCTTAAATGTTGTGTTGTACAATTATTAATTGTCGCTCCGAGCATCGAATCACATGTATGGCAAAATCTTAAAAATATAGGGAATCGAGGTTCAACCCTAAGAGGTTAATTCCATCGGTAAAGTAGCTCAATTCCTTTTAAGCCCATCATTCAGAGTATGGCAAAATATTGAAAGGATTTTTCTTAGTGTACATAATACATGTACATAGAGGTGTATATAACCCTCATATGGGGTGGAGCCTGCATTTTTGTGAGCCTCACCTCATGTGGGGGTTATGTACACCCTTATATACATATATTATGCACACTTAGTATTTTTCATATTGAAAATATAGGGTATTGGGGTGGGTTATGTCCTAAAAGGTTAATTCATTGGGCAAAGTAGTTCAATCCCTTCTACCCCTATCATTTATATCATTTCTAACCAATTAAGACTTCGTCCGAACACTTCAAACAAGTCTAGATTTTGTTTAAAATATGTTGATGGACGTAATTTAGATAAACAATTAAGTAGATCAAATGGCTAGCGTGAGGTATACCAATTTAAGACAATGATTAGTAGAAAAACAAAAACAATTTTTTTTTTTTTAGAATAATCTCTATTCTGCCCGACGTCAGTTATGTCCTAAAAGGTTAATTCATTGGGCAAAGTAGTTCAATCCCTTCTACCCCTATCATTTATATTTTATATCATTTCTAACCAATTAAGACTTCGTCCGAGCACTTCAAACAAGTCTAGATTTTGTTTAAAATATGTTGATGGACGTAATTTAGATAAACAATTAAGTAGATCAAATGGCTAGCGTGAGTTATACCAATTTAAGACAATGATTAGTAGAAAAACAAAAACATTTTTTTTTTTTTTTTTTTGGGTACGATGAGAAACTTTTATTAAGATTAATCGGCTGTGGGACGAGGTAAAGTGGAATACAATCAATCCATGATTAGTTCACGAGAAAATAGGGAAAAAGTATGAGGTGTCCATATCCTCCATGGACAGGGAAGTCAGAGAAAAAATTGAAAAAAAAAAAAAAATCCCCAAAATTAGAAGGGGGCCGATTAAATTTTGTTGGTTTAATGAAATTTGAAGAGTTGGAAGTTTTTGGGAGTGCGAGCTGGGCCATTGTAGACGGGGGCCCATCAATAAGTTGTAGTGTAGTTATCCCATAAGAATCTCGTGGCCTGGACCATTTTGGCGGTTGTCAACCCTTCTTGGATCCATGTGGGCAAGATGTGTGTGTGTGAGAGAGAGAGAGAGGTTGGGGGGGAGGGGGCTGATATTAAAGTAAAATTTTATATTGGTCTTTAAAGTATATTTTCAAACACTCAGGGCCGGTTTTCTTTATCGTTTTCAAGCTATTTTCTGTTTTCGATTTTTCAAAACAGTAAAATAATATTGCATGTAAACCCAGTTTTTTAAGAATTTTATCATCACACATTCTCCAATAAAACATTATTCCAAATTGCATTTTGACCAAAAAAATGTGAATCAAATAAGGGTATTGCATAATTAGTTACAGTCTGATTAATACGTATCCTACGTAGCATCCGTTAAAATTTGATGTGAACTTACGATCATTATAGCAATCGATTCCTTTCAACCAACCCCCCTATTTTAGGTTTATCATAGTAACTAGTACCTAAATTAGTCAAAAATATACTTTAAAGGGCCAATGCATAATTTAGTTGAACTTCAGTGACCACTTATGAAATGATTGATGAATTATGAGAGTATGTCCATGTTTGGCTCACTTTCATAACATGCTCGCATAAATTGTAAGAAAGGAGAAAAAATTTCGTCAATTACGTTGATTTGACATTGTATGAGATCCAATGCTCCCCAGAGTAAAATTCCATACTTAAAAGTTAAGACTTTACAATTTTATACGGGTACATTTTATATCTACATAGCGTATGTCCGATTTAGTTAAAAAATTGATAAAAATTAAAATTACACATTTCATGACATTCATATCAACTTTTTAAATAACAAAAACTATATAGTAATAAATGTGGTGTTTCGGAGTGAAACACCGACCATTTGGACCGTCTCCGGGGTGTCATAAACCGTCCGACCAATCCTTCTTTTGCAAATCGCTCAACTGTCACCATTGGTCCTTTTTAAGGTAATAATCCTTAACTAACCAAACCTCCAAAGCTTTCATTTTTATTTATTTGTGTCCCACGGTAGATAACTAAATTCAATCGATTATTACTAAATATTTTACTCAAGCAACATTTAAGGGATCGAACTAAATTAGAAATGACTGATTCTGATTCTGATTCGATTCTTTTTTATGTTTCAAAAAAAAAATTGTAAAATGTGTATGTAATTTTAAGTGACCGTGTTATAAATTTAAGTTTAATATCCAAATTATCAAAAGAATTGGAACCGAAATAAATTCGATTATGTAGGTATAATCAATTATCAGACCGCTAACACCGTTCTAAGAACTAGAAACGGTTAGATTTCAACTGGAACCAAGCTAAATCAACTACTTGGTTTGGTTCTAGTTGGATTATTCGAGTGCTTCAGAAAAATAGGGATAGCCACTAGTAAAAGTACAAGGGACATGAGAAAGAACAAATGAATCTTTTGAGACACATGCATATGTGAATACATATTTGGACACGGTTTTCCAAGTCTCCAGTGGGTCCTCTTGTCCACTCACGACATTGACTTTTTACTCGAACACATTTATGTAAATAACGAGTGCGCGTGCGCACGATTGTAGCCTTTAAAAAACACATAATTGAACTTAAACTTATCCTAGGAGAATGAATCTTGAATTGTATTTGGATATTTATATGTCACTTGTCATTTTTATGAGCCTAGAAAATGGACTTTAGCTTTCTCAATATCAGTACAAATTTTGAAGTCTACCTCAAAATTATAAGCCACATTCTGCAACTTCACCCCATCGAAAACAAACAACAGCTTTTGCTAATTAATGGTACGGCATCCACTGGCATTGATGTCCTATCTAAGATCTTTCTAGAGCAATACTTTTGAAGTAAACCCAAGTTCCAAAATTTTCATTATTATCTAAACACCCATAAGGGGTAGGGTGGTGGATGGAGCGGAGGCAACTATTTCCCATAAAACTTTAAATCATTTGAGAGAAGAGGAATGGAGGTATTATTCGTGCACAATTTTTATAAATGAATGACGACGAGACTTGAACTAAGATATTTTATTTCACCCTTATACCATATTAACAGTCTTACTTAAAAGCTTAAATTGTGAGAGACCTCACATGTATATTCAGAAAGAGAGATTGAATCTTTTACACACACATACACATTGTTTAGAATTAGAAACACTAATTCTATTCCACCAAGAGTGCTAAAATCTTGGCAAGGAAATAAAGACACAAAAGAACAATCAGGATTTATAGAGGTTTCTGTTGATATGAGATTACGTCCTCGTACGGTGCTGCAATAATTCACTATTATGAAAATAAGTTTATGAGAAAAAATCGTCCATCTTATTTTCTAACATCTCTCTTTTAGTTATAATACAAAATCTTAACGATGACTCTCTATTTATAAGAAAAAATAGGGCAAAATCGAAACAACAACTGTGGATCCGTATACGAACTTCGCACAACGACAATAATTATGTTCCACAACTTAACACATACATTTGTGTACATATACGTTCAGACATAATTCACCATCTTTTGAATCCTAACATTTATACTCACTCAAAACCTTCTTATATGTGAAACATGTGTGAACATAACTCATAGAAATGCACTTAATTGAATTTATGCTAGAAGGAGAATCTTGAATTGTATGTTTGCATGTTGATATGAAAATTATGTCATTTGTCATTTTTCTGAGCCTGGAAATGGAATTTGATCTTTCTCAAAGTCGCTACAAATTTTGAAGTCTGTCTCAACATTTTCAGCCACAAATCTTCGACGTTAGCCTGTATGAAACAAACAACAACTTTTTCCATTAAATGAGACCCCAGCCACCGGCTTTTTTGTACCAACAAAGATATTTTTTTTTGTGTAAGTTGGGTAGTCAATTTATCGATTTTAGTGGCAATTTTAATCCAAAAAAACTCGATATTTATCAATTAGATGTATGATTTTGATTAATTACCTCCACTTACTATAATTAAACTTGTTAAACAGTTGACCGAATTAGAAGGAGTAACAAACGAATTGCAGTGGACAGAAAATAAAATGGACGTTTTGGAGCC
>CAIGRQ010335965.1:0-10796 GCA_903798375.1 Fraxinus sp. D2006-0159 | reverse complement strand
TAATAATTACAGACAAAAAAAAAAAAAAATTTCTAAGTTGAATTCTTTCTTGGCAATACCATTGACAATGAAAGTTAATAAAACTCGAACCTTGCCATATGTGGAGCTTTAGGTAACTATCGCGGCTTGTCTACGAAGTTGAGCAAGTCTAATTCAAATTTTTTTGTTGGCGGTCGAACCAAGCCTACTTCAAAAGTTTTCTCGTTCCAAAAGGGGGGGTTGTCTATCTATTCGATTGAATGTGACTTGCAATTTTTAATAATAGAAATAGTTAACAAAATAAATTTATGGAATAGGTCATAAATTACATAGAAATTAATTTATGGAATATTTCAATTTCTGAGTCACCCTCACGTATCTTCGTCTTGACCCATGACTTTGACATTTTCAATTTCGGCTTATTTCCAGAGGGTCTTCTTCCAGTGAATAATTGACTTATTTACCAAGTAAAAAGTCTTAACACGAGCTTATAATTTGTGTACACGCAACTCCCTCAAACAAAACCTCAAATATTATGTGTACAGAATTTCAGTACGATGACTTGACGACAAATTTTTAAAGTTTGGTTATATGTTTTGATTTCATTGATTAAGAAAAAGGTATGATGCATCATCTTTGATTTGAACCATGTGATTAGAACTTGTCGAAGTGAAATATAATTGTATTGTTGATTATAATTATAAATTATGTTTTATTAATGTTATTAGTTTGAGAACTTATGCAATTAATTGTACTTTGTACGCGAGAGGGGAATTGTAATTCAAAATTTAGATTAAGGGTATGTTAGATAAGATTTCTGTTTTTACTTCTGATTTTTTTGTAAAAGAACTTCACGATAAAACTACTTTATGTAAGATTCTTTTAAAAACTTTTCTTTCGAAACGAGGTACTATAAAAAAAATTATTCAATCAAAACATGTTCAATAACAGCTTCTTTTCATAAATAACTTTTGACTTTTCAAAATCCCTAAAGTTTACTGTTTTTTGTATGTTATGAAATAAAAAATCGACAAGATTAACGAAGAGAGAGAGAGAGATCATAAAATGTTTTCCATTCTAAAATTTAATCATTCCTCAAATTGGTTTGACGACTTGTGTGTTTTATTAAGCATGTAAATCTTGAAAATTCTTATTTAGCCCACATTTTGTTTAGCTAAAAATAATATTTTTAATAGATTTTTATAATAATACATATATAGTAGTTAAGCTTTTTTTTCTTCCTTATATCTAGAAGTAGTTATAAAGTCACAATTTAAATTATTTTCAGTAGGCATTACACAATTGTTTTGAAAATACATAGGACACGACAAAAATGTTACAATTCAACTTCCAGAATACAATTAAAGTTATTACCTGTCGTGTCCAAACTTTCTAATATCCAACGTTGGATTTTACTTCTTTGCACAACTAGTTGGTTTAGATATAAATATTTTGAATCGAATTATCCGTGCAACTTAACTATAAATTATAAATAGTACTTCCATTATCGCTTTAACCCCAATTTGACAATCATTATAATGAAATTTTTGGGGACATTGAGTTTTGACGTAGTGATTTTTTGGGAAATGTGTGATTAAAAAGTGAGAATTTTTAAAAAATTTACGTGCAAAATATTTTATTACGAGAATGGTTAAAAATGAGTTATGAGGTAAAAAACAATGGACCAAGCTACACGTACGTAATAATTTAACTAATGAATTACCGCATTCTTCCCCCCAATAGGGAGCCGCTACTTGTTGATTCGGCAAAACATTAGAATTTTTCAAAAAAAAAAAAAAACTACTTTAATAATTGTCAAACAGGGATTAGTATGAACGTGACAGAAGGTAGATCCGGTGTACCCTATTGTCAAAACGGGTGGGCCTGAGTAAATGTGGGGATCACCCATCTGCAAATTGCTAGGCAGAAGAGTCAAAAAATTAGTACTAGTTTGTCACAGAGTTGGACCAGACAGAAACTTGATGTTGATCCCACTCCATCGAGATTTCTACAAGATCAGTTGCAATCTTCCAGATGAAGAAAAAAATAAAAGTCATAAAATGCAAAATTTTCTTGAGATACGTGGCGTCCGGCTATTGGCTGGGCGCCTGTGGCCACAAGCGCCCAGCCAATAGCCAGGCGCCACGTATGTGACAGGGTTGTGACAACCCTGTCACAGTAGCATGGCCCAATTTTCTTACCTTCATTCCACATAAGCAGTCTGCTATTGTAAAAACCCTCATTTTTTCTTTTAACTTATTTATAGTTATACACCTCATAGGATCCGTAACTTTTATTAACTTTTTAATCACACATTTCATGTACTTTTATCAACGATATGCTTGCAATATAATTTGTGCACGTTTTCATGTCATGCATATGTTTCAACAAGTACACCTTGTTTTCAAATTTGCATGTGTTTGCCAGCGTTTATAATTTGATTATAAGCTAATTAAACTCTATTTTTATTCTTACATTTCGCAGAACCACGTTTTTACTTACTTTTTAACAATAAATCCCATTGGACCCATTGCTTAAATTATAAGCTTCGACTAACATGCAAGAATAATGCTATTTAGCACGGGGGTAGTTTGCATCAGTATAGCTGATATATAGCACTTGATAAGTGGGACAAACTGAGATCGAGCTTTGCTTTACTACTCAATGGAGTATGTATGCGAAATTTTTTGTTGAAGGGTTCAACTATTAGGGCAATCACTGTTGGTGATATTCACTTTCAAGAATACTCCAACAAACTCTTTATATTTAACACTTAACTTTACTATTCTCAAAAAAAATATTTATTATTTTTCTTTATCTTTTATTTTAACCAGCATTTCTTTAGATTATTTTATTGTTTTCCTACATTGAAAATTGAAACTTTTTGAATGGGTTTGGCTCTCTATATTCACACTCTCTAAATTAAAATGTTAATTTAAAGAGTCATGTAACATAATTTTAAATGTTGACTCTTTAAAATAAAGAGAATATCATATTTAAAGAGTCTTTTGGAGACGCTCTAAGACGTGAGAAAGGGAGAAGGTGGAAATTTTTTCAACTATAACATTTATTACAACATGTGCCACACTTAATATTACAAAAAATGACAAGGAATTCAGTAAGGGGGTGGAAGCACATCCTCCACCCAATTTCTATATGTCAAAGCAGCTTTCAACCTTATTAAATGAAAATTAAGGTTAAAGCTACTATGCTAAACAACAAATATATTATAATATTCTTTTTTTCTCAAGCATAGCTTCTCTCCAACATTTTAAAAGAATTTTCCCTAAAAAATAAAAATAAGCAGATTTCACTTAGAAAAGGTAATTAAGAATAGGAAACTTTGACAATATCATTTATTGATTTTGACTTCTTCTCATCTCTATTTTAAGAAGAAAAAAAATCCTTTTCTTGTAAGCAACAAATTGATGACAACACTCTACTTGGTAAAACTTGTGGTGCGGCTTCTGGAAGGCCATAAAGATATATATGGTAGACATATATTATTTTTTGGAGAAAAATTAAAAAAATATTTTAAAGTAGTTAGTGCAAAGAAATTTGAGAAAATCACAATCGAGCATATTTGACTAAGCTTAAAAAGTTTATCCGACTGTCGATAAATTTTTTGCAGTCTTTACATTTATCTATACATTATCTGCTTACTAAGGCATGCTACGCTTAAGTCAATAATCGGAAATTGGGGGTAAGAAAAATAAATATAGAGTTATGTGACTTGAGAGGTATTTGTGACTTTTCGACTACTACTCTTGGTTGATTTGTCCAATAACCAATGAGTCGTTGATCCTATTGAAATCATACATTTGATTTCATGCCATTTGTAGTTGTTACAGTGCAGTTCAAGTGGCCTTCGAGTTAGCTATTTTAAGGACATCAAATTCTTCCCTTTATATTATCTGATAAGGGTCACGTATGGCAGGCCATACGTGGCTCTCCATGTGGGGAGCTCGAGTAACAATATGTATTCTCATTTCGAAGAAAGTTAAAAAGTATTTTCTAGCCGGGTACGTACGTAGTGCAAAGAAGTCGGGTATATGAAGATATTCATGTTCTAGCAAACGTAATGAGCATATTTGACTAAGCTTCGAAGGGTTACTGTAAGAATAAGTGACTTTTTACTTATGAGTGTGTTTGGTAAAGCTAAAAATTCAATTAAAATTGAATATAGTCGTTATTCGGTCTCACTCGTCTAATCAAAATCAACAATAACGGCTAGTTTTTTAATTTTAATCTGATTTTAATATCTACCAAACACACTATATAACTAATAAATCAACGTAGCTAGCTTTGTTCAATTTATTAATCTGAAAAATAAACCAAATGCTTTGAATTATGACAGTCTTGGAACTTTTGGAGTTTGACTATCCCGACAATCTAATTATACTCATCGTTAATCAACAATGTCATTTGTAATTTACAATTAAATGTCAAATCACATTCAAAGATGAAATTTTATTTAATTGTTGTTATGTTTTCACTTAATCAACATATAGACGAAAGCCTATTTAACGATAAAGGTATTACATCATGTCACGTCACATATTCATCTGAGGGATTATTTGACAAAGCTCTTGATAAATAAATAAATAAAAAAAATAAAAAAGAAAAAGAAAAGAAGTAGATTTTAATAAAATTGATGTAATGTGTTATTGAAAGTTACTAAAAGTTGTCAGTCATATAAAATCACATTAATTGTTCACAACCTATTTTTCGAGCAATAATTTGGTCCACTGACTTTTAAAAATGAGCAATTTAATCCTCGACCTTTCGTTGAGTTGAACAGACGGTCCTCATTGGTGACCAAAAATCTTCGTGTGATCTTCATATTCCTAATTGTATGAAATTGTGTAACGTCACGGAAAGACTTAACCATGAGACCAATAATACAGTTTTTTTCTCGAAATGATCAGCCAATGGGAGACTGAAGACTGCTTCAAGTTCAAAAATCTCAGGACTTGGGGCCCACAAGCAACAAGTCAATTCTATTGACTTGACCAAATATGCACTGCAAATTTCTTCCAACCCTCGTTACGTCACCTTTGTAGGTGTATCAAGAAGGTTCCTCTATTTTCATATTTAACCTAGCTAGCCTGTTCCCACGGGAGAAGGAAAATTAACGTCAAGAACCATGGAAGCGGAAAATATCAGTAGCGTGATCAATAATAAAGAGGAAGAAGATGATGTTCCACTTCCGGGGTTCAGGTTTCATCCAACCGACGAAGAGCTTGTGGGGTTTTATCTTAAAAGGAAGGTAGAAAAGAGACCGATCAATATTGAGCTTATAAAACAGGCTGATATCTACAAATATGATCCATGGGATCTTCCAAGTATGTCATGATCCCTCTCATGTTTTAATCTTTAAGATTTGTCGATTTTCTGTCATCTTTTGCTAAATTGTTGTGAATAATATTGTTAATCAGCTTACAGAAGTAGATTCTGTTAAAGGTTGAAATATAATTTTTTTTTTTTTTTCTGATACTTAGTGGTTCTAATTTAATTTTCTGGGTATGCAGAAGGTAGTAATGTAGGAGACAAGGAGTGGTACTTTTTTTGCAAAAGAGGAAGAAAATACAGAAACAGCATAAGACCTAACAGAGTGACAGATTCTGGATTCTGGAAAGCCACTGGTATTGATAGACCAATTTATTCTTCGAGTGGAGAATGCGTCGGACTGAAGAAATCCCTTGTCTACTATCGTGGAAGTGCCGGAAAAGGCACCAAGACTGATTGGATGATGCACGAGTTTCGCCTTCCACCCAGTGATGATAAAAGCAACAAACATATCGAACCCAAAAGCCTTGCTGATCAAGAAGCTGTAAGAAATTTAAAACTCCAATCCTTTTACTCTATTAATTATTATGTTGTGGAGAGTTAGTAGTTTTTTCTGAGAACAATGATGGAATCTGCCTGAATTTCTCCACACAATCATATACATGAAAAATTGAGTGATCCACTATGTCCACTTACCTCTTTAGGGTTTTACTATTGTACATATATGTGCTATCTAATTGTAGAATTTCGCAGCTTGCATAATTATAAATTACGGGTCAAGAATCAAATCTGCATTTTCTAGCACTACAATGATCTTAATCCTGATCACAAAGGAAAAAGATTATAATCCACAACCTAAGTGCCTAATTTTGTGAGTTTCTATGCCCAAAAAAATGGCTTTATGGCATTTCCAATTTAGGTGTGATTTTCCATAAGAATTTCACCATATTATTTTGCCAATCTTTTCCTCTCATCATACAATTCTAAGTTACGGGAGTTATTTCAAAATTATGGAAATTGATGGAAGTTGAGAGAAGTTATGTGTTTGAATTTTATTGAAACCACTCTCTCCAATTCACTTTAATAATGAGTCAGGTAACCCCACATGGACGATCCATGATTCGTATTTTCTAACACTAATAATAGGTCAATCCCGGATCCAAGAATGAATGAACCTTAATATGATTAGGCTCCATGTAGTATTGTAGAGATATATTGAATCTTTATTCATAAAATTGGGTAAAAAATTATTCTTCAATTCTTGAGTTGCTTCTTAACAGGAAGTTTGGACTCTATGTCGAATTTTAAAGCGCAATGTTTCCTATAAGAAGTGCAGACCAGACTGGCCAGAAGTCTGTGCCAAGAGGAATATCAGTATTAATCCAGTTGATGAAAGCTCCAAAACATGCAGCTTGGAGTCTGATTATAATAACCAAAGTTATATTAGTTTCGAGGCTCCAATAATTCGACAAGATGAGAAGAAACCCTGTCCTTATTTTAGTGATAATATTGGAAACCAACAATATTTAGGCCATTTCAGCTCAGCTTCTCAGGTGCCACCTGCTGCATCATCCTTCTCCAGCTCTGTGTGTTCAGACTTTTCCGACCTTTTAAAGCATGCAGATTGGGAGGACCTTAGATCGATTGTGGATTGTGCTGCTAATCCTTTCTAGTTGTAGAACTTTCATGTCATAAGTATTGTGTTAATTTGTATCAGTGACTTTATTTACCTGATAGTTAATTTGGAGATTATATCTCTGTATGTGGGATTTTTACTTTTCAATAATGTATAGGTTTATTTCAATATGACAGTGTTTGTAGGGTTATATTTGGGTTCTTCATTCTTAGGAATTAGGATTTTCTGAGTTCTTCTGAACAATTGATACATGACTGTAAATGTTATAGGCTTTGCTTCCCATGAGACTAAGAACATGTTTAGTTGCTTAAGTTAATTATTTTGCTACTTATTTTACTACAAAAAATAACTTTCTAGAAAATATTTACTTCCAGAAATCACTATGTCACCTCCACCCAAACCACCAAAGAGAATTATTCAACCATTTTCAGGTCATAGGAGAACCATTGGGGAAAAATTAAACATTGCATACTCATCAGAGGTATTTAAAATATAAATAATAAATCTATTTGTATCCACACATTTCGTAGAATCCGCTTATTCGTCTTTCATTTTTATATGTTTATATTTTCAACTGACCATAAACACATCCCAAACAAGCTTAGAGAACCTTTACTAGCTCGATTTCATTATATTTGTGCATAACTATATATTGTTTCAATATGAATAACATTAGGAAACTACTTTTCATAAATGTTTCAAGGAATTAACTATTTTAAAAGTATTTTTTTTCCTTTTCTTCTATGTATTTCCTTTGTAATTATTACAATAAAATTATTATTTTTTAATCTAATTTACCTTCGTAATGTGTCCTACATGTCTTACATGCTATTTCAAGAGTAATGCTATCTATTATGAGATATGATCATGGACGGAGTCAAGGGGACCAAAAAAAAAAAAGTTATACTGGGTGATAAATAGGAAAAAAAAAACTTTCAGAGAAGGTAAAGCCCAAACCCGCCTCCTTCCCCCCGCCCCTGGATATGATCATCACTCTAGGTGGTAGTGTATTCCGTCCTTCATTGTCCAATGAAATTGTAATGCAATTTCAATTTTATTAACTTTGAGTGATAAACTTTGTTAAAAGAAACCAATCTAAAATAGATCTCATAAGATATTTCTATAATTTTTTAAAAGGTTTGATTTGACATTATTGTGCTTTTACGATAATCGACTTTCGTTGTGCTGAAAAAATTTCAGTTGCAAGAATAACCAATTAATTGTTTGATAAACTTTTTTTTTTTAAGAATGTGTTTCAAAATCAACATTTTAACGTTCGATAAATAAAAGTAATGAGTGATTATATTCACATCACAAATTTTTTTTTTTAATAAATACACGACATTTTAATTACATTGGATGTTATCAACCTTTATTCATTATTACACTTGTATCCTTAACTTTTTTTTCTTAATCAAGTCCTTATTTGTAACAACTTATTATTAATTAGAAATATTGTTCTTAATCATGATTTTTAAATATTGTTAAAGTACTTTAAATTGAGGATAAAATATTTAATCGTATTCTTGCATTATTATTATTGCTTATTTAAAAATGTAATAGACAAATGAGTCCTTTTACTCTATATTAAAGAAAATTACGAAGAGAAACCACAATCAAGAATACTTTATGTTAATTTGAGAGTAAGAATGCAATAAAAAACATTTGAGACATAAATATGATAATGTGTAAAGGTTATGAACTTTTCATCCAATTAAAATGTAATTTCATTCCTAAAAACTGTGATGTAAATATATTTAGCGAAAAGTAATTTATTGTTGTATGTATACAACTACTAAAATGGACATTGATTATAATGATGTCTATTTGTATATTTCATTAATATTATTGTAAATTCATTTTTACTTTTATACCAATATAATATGTAATACTAATGAAATATTTTTTTCTAGAACAATTTCAGTACAGTAATTTGAAAATGAAAAAAAAAATCTATTTAATCTCATAAATTAAAAAATTTTAAAAATAGAAAAAAAAAATTACAAATAGTAGAAGAGGAATTGATTTAATTAACTAGGGTTAAATTAGTATTTTAGTTATAGATAATTGAATAAGCTAAAAGCAAAATCTGAAAAGTTACATTTTATTGTTTCTCAAAATCTGCTGTCAAATGATGAAAACTCTCCTAAGATTAAGTTTTCTTAAATTTATCAAACATCTAAAACAACTGTCGATTGTGTAAGAAACAGAAGTTGAGGTCTAAACTCGTTAAGAGCCACATTAATTATCTCACGAGTGTCTATGTAATGAATTTAACAACCAAAAAAAACAAAAAAAAAAAGGTTTGTGTTTACTTAAAGTTTTAGTTTTTGATGGTTTTCTTGATGGTAATCTTCCAAAGTTGTTGTTTCTAGATGGGTTTCTTCCATTTTTATGTTAACTCGCATGTTTCTCTCTATTTTCTGCATGAATACTTGTACTAGCGTTACTATTAGTCTATTATAGAGGTAAAAGGTTGAGGAAAATGTTCCTAGAAAGTATACGACTTCCCTCTATATGAAGGATTGATCAATGCACATGCTCTTTGGCACGCTACAAGCCTACAACCATGATGGAGTTTCATCAAGGACGATTATGAGAACCGAACATTTCATCTCCTCAAGAAGCTCAAGAAGCTATGGTCTATACAATGGATTAGATGATAATTGACCTTAGACGGTAACAAGAAAGAAAAATGGTATTTTGACGTTTCAATATACGCATATTTAATTTTTTCCCTAGTCCGTCCGACTTTATTCTGTGTTTCGGGTTGGTCATTTTGTTTGTAGATGAATGAATTGGTTTAGATGGTGATGCTACCAAAAATCGCACATGTTAAATTTCGACGATTGAAAATGAGCACGAACATGATTTTTCAGTGCTGGGTAGTATTTTACTCTGGTAGGATTCGTCATCCTTATTTTAAGGAGTGATTATCGGGGTAAGTGTTGGATTGCAACTAGAAGTCCAACATTTCCTTATTTGAAGTGTTCCTCAAGGTAAGACTCCTTCAGGACCTAGGATTCCTTAATTGGGGTAATTGGATATGGCTAAAGTCCTTAGTTGAATTAGTTAAGTCTTTGAGTTTGGCAAGGATAATACCCGAGGACACCACAACGAATGGGTCGTAGATTCTTGAGGAACACATCTCGAGGACTATTTGTCATCAAATTACCTAAAAGTAAAGCGCATATGCTCGAGCATTGTGGCGCACATGCTCGAGCACCACATGCCTGCCCGAGGCCGAAGGAGTGTTCCTCAGGGGGTGGAGGAAGCTCGAGTGGAATAAGTGCTCGAGCATATTTTTAACCATATCAAAATCTATGGTCAAACTTGATATTTGTTATTTCATCTTGTTTATTAGTTTATTGATTTTCGATTTTTGAGATTAGTTAAGAAAAATTTGAATGCATTGTAGCGCCCCGAGTTCGTTAAACCCGGATTGCCACATCATCGTCTCTTTTCCCCAAATTTTGTTAATCAATTTTGCGGAAATAACCAAAATTTTAAATCAATCACATTCGTANTAAAATAATACGTAGTATTGGTTGAAATCTACATGCATGCAAGTTTTAATCGTTATATAAATTTACTCGACATTGTAGTATTGTATGAACATTATGGGATAACATGATTTATTTTGTCATTTGCTTTAACATCAAATTTGGTTAGGGTTTTGCTATTTGTACACCGAGGTGACATTTCGGTAAACAGCCCCCTCACAACAGGAGAGCTCACGTCCAATAAAAAAATTGCGAACTATCCTATTGTGAGTGGGATGTACACTGAGGTGTCAACTCCGTTATACACATAGCAAAACCCATTTGCTTAATGGTATATCAGAGTTTTTAGTAGGTCAAGTTAGTATTAAGGTAGAAAACCAACCATTACC
>CAIGRQ010335943.1:0-13240 GCA_903798375.1 Fraxinus sp. D2006-0159 | reverse complement strand
GCTCAATATTTATTAATGGAAAAAAAAATAAAAAAAATTTCAAAATTTTGGGGCGAGTCAAAACTTGGGGGGCGAAACTGAAAAATACATTACAAATTAACTAGGAATAATGTACCAGCGAACAATGTTGGCGGGGCCGTCGCCCCCTGCCCCTAGCTCCGACTCTGGTGTTGGTGGCGATGGTGTTGTGGTTGTGGTGGTGGCGATCATTTTCGGTGAATAGGAATTGCTGATTAATCATTTGCGGTGACGGTGAATAGAAATTGTTGGTTAATCCATGAATAGGAATTTATGATTAATCCTTTGAGGTAGCGGTAGTGGTGGATATAGCGGTTGGGGTGATTTTTGTTGGATCCGGAGATGGCAATGGTTGTTTTGCGGTTTCAAATGATGGTTTGTTGGTGGTTCATGGTTTTGAAGTTGAAAATGATAGTTTGGTTGTGGCGGCAGCACTAGCTGTGGTATTAAGGNTAATCCATGAATAGGAATTTATGATTAATCCTTTGAGGTAGCGGTAGTGGTGGATATAGCGGTTGGGGTGATTTTTGTTGGATCCGGAGATGGCAATGGTTGTTTTGCGGTTTCAAATGATGGTTTGTTGGTGGTTCATGGTTTTGAAGTTGAAAATGATAGTTTGGTGGTGGTGGCAGCACTAGCTGTGGTATTAAGGTTACATTACTTTCGATCTGCGCCAAGGTGGATTGGGATTGGGTGACGTGGGTGGCGGTGGGATAAGTGATAATGTGTGTGGTGAAGTGGTGGTTTTATAAGCAAATCAAATCTGCAGTATGTTTTGGTCGGGAGCTGGTGGTGGTGGTGGCGACGACGGTGGCGATGGTGCTGCTGAGGCGGTGGTGAGGTGGTGGTGTAAATATTGATGGTGGTCACAGATTATTTGGTCGTTTGTGACCATTAAATTCATTAATTTGTGATCGATGAAAAATATGTGACTAATGAAAAATATAAATTGTGAACAAAAAATAATTTGTGATTTAAAAAATTATTAATTTGTGATCGATAATTTGACAATTTGTGACTGTTTATTAAGTTGTGACTTATAATGTTTGTGATTTGTGACCGGTGAATAAGTTGTGACGTTTCAATTTTTTATTTGTGATCGATGAATAAATTGTGACTTATAAAATTTCTGAATTGTGACCGTAAAATAATTTGTGATCTATTAAATTTCTGATTTGTGACAGTAAAATAATTTTTGACTTATAAGATTTCTGATTTGTAACCAATAAACAAATTGTGATATAAAATTTTTTATTTGTGACAGTAAAGTAATCTGCGATGTTTTAATTTATTATTTGTGACCGATGAACAAATTGTGACATATGGCTATAAGATTTTTGAATTGTGACATGTAAAATTTGTAATTTGTGACCAAATTATATGAAATTGTGACATTAATATATTTCATTAATAAAATATATGTTTAATTAATTAATTTATAAATAAAATTTTAAAAAATCTGAAATTTTGAATTTTAAACATTATCTCTTAAATTTGAAATTGGTGAGATTTAACCTCTTAGTTATAAAATTTTCCCTTAAATATATTCGTTTGATCTATTTTTATTTTTTTTAATTTATTACTTAATAGATTGTGGCCCACCTGAGAAAATGATTATAATTCGATTGTAAAGCCCAGTTAAAAGGCAGACCTATCAAACGATAACCCATATGTCTGTTTAGTCATGTTCCCAGAGCAATGGGGGACGAGCGGCCTGAGTTTTCCGGGAACATATTCAAATATCCATCACCCCTAGGCGATTTCTACTCAACTTCTTCATCACCAAACTTTGGAAGGTAGTAGTATCGGATTTTATTAGTGTTAAAACGGGCTTTATATGTAGAAATCGACTCGATTTGTTTGTTGAGAATGATTTAATTTGAACTCAACTCCTTATAATTTATTTTATTTTTCCAGAATTGTTGTTTCTTGCTGTAATCTTCCTCTAGCAACAGTTATTTTTCAACAATATTTCTCTGGAANAAATTTGTTTTATTTTCCCAGAATTGTTGTTTCTTGTTTTGACTCGAACTCAACTCCTTATAATGTATTTTATTTTTCCAGAATTGTTGTTTCTTGCTGTAATCTTCCTCTAGCAACAGTTATTTTTCAACAATATTTCTCTGGAATTTTTGATGCCGTTGTCCATGGTATTTCCTTGCCTGGCTGCCCCTCAAGTGTAATAGGTGAAATACCTTGGACCAAAATCCAGTGTGGGCAGTTGCCACTACTAGACCCCAGGTGGCTCCGCCCCTGGATTTTTCTTCAATGAAACTGGAATACATTTTAGAATATTGAAAATATTCATCTTCCCTCAGCAGCTTTCAATGAGTTCGGTGTGTGATTAGAAGCAAGAATGCACCATGGCCAAAGTGGAAAAACAACAGCTCTTTTTCATTCATCTACCTCTTTACTTATGCCTATTTACACAAGACTCAAGTCAACAGCAAGTACTGGTACTGCGGCATCCAAACTTGGAAACCTCCTTGTTGTGGCCTCAATTGCCAAAGCTCTGTCAAAGCCTGGAGGAGTTAAGTCGCTGGAAAAGGATTTGCATTCTATTTCCTTATCTGAGGATCTTGTCCTCCAACTTCTCCGTCGCAACTCTCTTGATTCAGGTAAGAAATTGGATTTCTTCCGCTGGGTCTCTCTTAGACTGAATTACAAGCACTCGACAGACACGTACTCTCAAATCTTCAGAACCATTTGCAATTTTCCTCACCAGCACCACGATGATATTTTCCACTTGCTAGCCTCCATGAAGCGGGATGGGCTGGTTCTTGATTCGTCCACTTTTAAATTGATCCTAGATGCGTTCATCAAATCTGGAAAGTTTGATTCAGCTCTGGAAATTTTTGATTATTTGGAGAAAGACCTGACCAGGACCGGCTGTTTGAGCCCTGACATATATAGCTCGGTTCTTGTTGCTCTTGTAAGGAAAAATCAAATCAGCTTAGCGTTATCTATTTTTCTCAAGCTCTTGGACTCCGCTTCCGATATAAATGGGAAGATTGTCATTCCTGATGCTATTGCTTGTAATGAGATGCTTGTTGGTCTTAAGAAAGCTGACATGAAAGAACAATTCAAACAAGTTTTTGATAAACTACGCGATACAAAGATCTTTCCACTGGATAGATGGGGTTATAATATATGCATGCATGCATTTGGGTGGTGGGGTGACTTGGCTACTTCTTTAAGCCTGTTTAAAGAGATGAAAGAAAAGGGTGGTTCTTTTAGTCCTGATTTGTGTACCTATAATAGCCTCATTCATGTGCTTTGCTCTCTTGGGAAAGTGAAGGATGCCCTGATAGTTTGGGAGGAGTTGAAGGGATCCTCAGGTCATGAACCCGATGCCTTCACTTATCGAATTCTTATTCAAGGCTGCTCTAAATCTTTCAGAATTGATGACGCAATGAAAATATTTGGTGAGATGCAGTATAATGGTATACTCGTTGAGACAGTTGTTTATAATTCTCTCCTCGATGGTTTGCTCAAGGCAAGGAAGCTGATGGAAGCATGCAACCTATTTGAGAAAATGGTTGATGACGATGGTGTCAGGGCCTCTTGCTGGACCTATAATATTCTAATTGATGGGTTGTTTAAAAATGGAAGGGGAGAGGCTGCTTATACTATGTTTTGTGATTTGAAGAGAAAGGGCAATAATTTTGTGGACGGGATTACATATAGCATAGTCATTTTGCATCTTTGCAGGGAGGGTCAGCTTAAGGAAGCATTGCAGTTGGTAGAAGAGATGGGTGCCCGGGGATTTGAAGTAGATTTGGTTACTGTAACGTCACTTTTGATTACAATTCATCGAGAAGGTCAATGGGATGGGGTGGAGAGGCTTATGAAGCACATTAGGGATGGGAATTTAGTGCCTGCTATTCTTAAGTGGAAAACAAATATGGAGACTTCACTGAAAAATCCAGAGAGCAAAACAAGGGACTTTACACCCATGTTTCCATCTAATGGTGATTTTACTGAGATTTTAAGGGACACAAATTTAGCTGGGTCAGGAAATGACGCTGTGCTTAGTGCAGAGGACATCAAGCTACAAGTAGATGAAACTGACGAGTGGTCATCGTCCCCCTATATGGATCTGCTGGCAAACCAAATCGGCTCAAAAAGTCATTCTTATCAACCTTTCTCTCTTTCAAAGGGGGAACGAGTTGAGGCTAAAGGTTTAGATTCTTTTGACATCGACATGGTCAATACCTACTTATCTATATTTTTGGCCAAGGGAAAATTGAGTTTATCATGTAAGTTATTTGAAATATTCACCAATATGGGTGTTGACCCTGTCAGCTACACTTACAATTCCATGATGAGTACGTTTGTCAAGAAAGGATACTTCAAGGAGGCTTGGGGTATTTTCCATGCCATGGGTGAGACTGTTTGCCCTGCAGACATAGCGACATACAATGTTATAATTCAAGGCTTAGGAAAGATGGGAAGGGCAGATATCGCCTGCGCTGTTCTGGACAAACTATTGAAGCAAGGTGGTTATCTTGACATTGTAATGTATAATACTTTAATTAATGCACTTGGGAAGGCTGGCCGGATTGATGAAGCAAACAAGCTATTTCAACAGATGAAGACCAGTGGACTAAATCCTGATGTTGTCACTTATAATACGCTCATCGAGGTTCATAGCAAGGCTGGTCGGTTAAAGGAAGCTTATAAGTTCTTAAAGATGATGTTGGATGCTGGATGTGCACCAAACCATGTTACTGACACAACTCTTGATTTTCTGGAGAAGGAAATTGAAAAACTCAGATACCAGAAGGCTTCGATTAGACGCAATAAATTGGATGATTCATTGTAAAGAACAAATTTATTACTGGGTTTATTAAGGTATACTCGCATCTTTGTGCATTAGTACGTCGTGCTTGTGGTATAGTTGCAATTAGACATCTCTTGAAAACTGTATTTTATTGTGATATTATTGAATAATTTAGAATGTATGGGCTAGTTTTTTGTAAGGAAATATATTTACCTTCAAGATGCAATTAAACAACAATTGCTAATTGTTTTGTATTATATGGTATTGGTGGAATTATGTAAGCTATATGTACTAGTTTGTAGGAAAATATTCTTCAGAGGTTTGAAATTTAATTTACATAGTTTTGGTTCAAAATATCTCTCGAGTATGAATGCTGACATCCCCCCCCCCAACGCCCTTTTTTTTTTTAATGCCAAATGCAAGATTGGGTTTAATGTGAGATCTGTAGAGAAAGAAAAGGAATTTTAAATCTTGTTTATTATATTGTTGTATCAACTAAATATTAATGCATTCTTCCAAACGAATGACATTGTTTACTCAGTGAAAAAATAAATATTGAACGAATGCCAAGCCTTCCAAATCAGAAGTGTAACAATTAGAATCATTCTTTCTAGAAATTGGTTGAGGTTAGGTTATCAATCTTCTCCCAGACAGTCCTAAGCATTTGAATAGAAGTTCAGTGGATAGTTTAGTAAAGATTATCACCTCAGATGAAAATAGTTTCAAGAAAAGAATTGTTTCACATATATCAATAGATGCTCATTGATACATGCTAGGTATATACTACGAGCAGTCAATAAATGTATAGAACAAACTCTAATAGAAAACTCCAACTTTAGCACCAACACTAGTACTTTTGCTGCTAATTTCAGCAACAAAAAAATGGTTCTTGTACAGAATAAAGAGTCAGTCACAATCCACACACGCCAAAATAAGTAAAGCACGACACCATGCCAAGCAATATGTGTGTGTATATATACACATGCAATGCTAGTTACACGGTACAAGGTTGTATTGTATGCATTACAATCAACCAAAAAGTTATTAACATATTAGTCCCTTCCCACACCAAGAAGCCACTGCGCAAGATGAGTCAGATATGGCTCTGCACGAGAACTGCTGCTCAAGATTGGTCCCAAACTCCGAAGCTCAGCAGTAAATTCCCTCTCAAATTTCCTGCAAAGTTTGCACGTTAAGCAATATGAGAGTAAATTCCCTCTGTATTTTCCCGCAAATTTAGCATGTTAACTAATGTGTGAGAGAGTGAATTCCCTCTCAAATTTCCTGCAAATTTTGTACGTTAACTAATGTGTGTGTCAGAGAGAGGGAGGGAGAGAGTGTGAGAGAGGGAGGGTCTCAGTAAACAATTACAGTATGGATTCAATGACTGTCGCATTTTCAGAAGCTACTTTCTGTATCCGAGACGGTATCCTTAGTTTCAGTTGCTTGTACTTTTTGTCATTTGGAGAACCATCAGTCTTGGGAGTGTCATTTGAATAGGTAATTAACCACTGAGTAGCCGATGCATATTGAAGGCAAATCAGTTTCATCCTCTCCACCTTCTGCGTCAATGGAATTCATCATTAGATAAAGTGAATGTGGTAAGAGTGGCAATGAAATTTAGAGTCCAAAACTTATATCCCTTCCCAATATTAGGACTTACAGCAATGACTCAACTACGAGTCAAACAATTAAAAAGGTGTATAATTTTTAAAAAAAAAACGAAAAAAAGTCTTACAGTTTCTCTTGAAATTTTATCTACATGACAAACTATTAAGTGATAAGCGTGACCAACCTTGAGAAGAACAGGTGAAAGAAGCAAACATTCTCTCAGACACTTCTCGAGGAAAAAATTGTGGTACTGTATAACCTACTTCATGGAATACGTCAAAATGAAAAGGGATTAGAATATACACAAGTGTCATATAGCAAAAAAAAATAAAAATGTTTTTTACTAGTTCCTCTTTGTTCCTTAAAGAAGTCTGTCAAAAAACACATTCTTCGTACCTCGTCAATGCTCTTTGCAGTTTGAAGTCTGTTATGCATCACGTGCCAATTTGGCTCAAGAACCTGTTAGAAGACATAATGCATTGAAAACAATATTCGTAACCTAGTCTTGCAATAGATTTCAGGGAAAATGCTAAAATGAGATCAATGCAAAAAAATCATTATGTAGATTCTTCATTTTTCATCAGATTAACACATTTAGCCTCCGTTTGGCAATTTATCAACGATTTATAGATCATTTATAAATTGTCAAACTTCATTTTCAACTGCACATTCCAATGGATCCACAATTACTATCTACTTATACACCACTCATTTGTATCTATTTATGAATTAAACCATTTAAATTCTTCCCAAACGGAGGCTTAACTATAGAATATTGCATTGCTACAATGCTACTACATGCCACAAACTAACCATTCTACAATATTGGAAATCAACCGTAACATAGGAAATTAACTCAAGATCCAGGCCACAAGGAATACGAAAGGGGAAACTGTGTTCTCTAGCATGCACCATTCATACATTACCATGGATAGAAAATAGAAAGAGACAGAGCATCCAAAACATCAAAGGGAAAAAAGACTGTAAGAAAAGTATTGTGAGGAAAGACTTGCCTCGAAAGTCAGATAATGCAGAAGGCTATTTATAAACTTAAGCATATTACGACACAGCAGAGATGAAACGGAGATAGCTATCCCTTGCATGTCGAGTCTGCGGAGGCCCTAAAAATGGAAAATAATATTTCAGACCATTTTTGGGGGACAATAAAGAAGCTATAGGGCCAAAGATTGAAATGATCCCATCTCATACTTGATGTAGTTGCCATGCTGCACAGAGTTGCCTGTTGACATGCTTACAGTGAAACAGAGAGCGAAAAATCAGCTGGTATTTTGTTAAGGACTTTCTTGATATGACGAGGGATAATGGCCATCGAACCTGAAACACAAAAATGAGCTTTCCATAACAATTAATGAAACTAAATTACAAAAGGGAGAACCACTCGAAGAGACCAAATTTCCTCAAATCTTGACCAGTGGTTGCTGTAACTAATAGCAAATCTTGTTAATACATTGTTACCATCTAACTCGTATTTTTCAGCATGAGAACTGGTTAAGAAAAAATTAAGGACTAACAGCAACTAATCCTAGAAGTGAAAGAAGATAGTTGTGTTGCTTTGAAGTGTAACATATCCAAGGAAATAAATCATCAATAACAGCTGAATCACAAATAATACAACGTTATAGGAGTTAGAGCTATAAAATTTGCTGGGACCAAAGGACAGGAATAAGAATTAATAAAGAAAGGGAAAGGAAACAGAACGCCACATACAGACCTTGTAACTCAAAGAAAATGTTTCCAAGCCTGTAATGCTCACTGGTTCTTCTAAATCACTACTGCTGGAAACAGTTTGGCTGATTTCAAGATCTTTAAGTGTACCCAATCTTTTCAATAATGTGGTTTGTTCCTGGAAGAGAAATGACAAATTCTATAATTCATATAGAACAGATATAGTTGTGTGTGTGATTTAACTAGAAAAAAGTTTAGCACTGACCACACAACATGTTAAGTCCTCGTGGAAGGGATCTGCTACAGCTGCTGTTGATCGCAATGCAAGGTCCAGCAGGGACTATTGAACAGGAAGAAAACATGCATGATAATTTTTACCAGTATAAGAAATTGTAAGCGATAATGGGTTTTAATTTTCTTTTTACATGAAGTTTGTGACCAAGAGCAACTATACCTGCAGCTTTTCCACAGAAATTTCATCTGGCTTTTTCATGAGCTCCTCTCGAGCTATATCCATAAAGTGAACTAAAAAATCACCCTGCAAATATTAATAAGATATATACGAACAATATACTGAGAAGTCATGACCTCCAAAACGATAAATCAGATCCAACATTAGAAGCCAATACCAAGTATAAAACATACAGAGACTACAATTGTCCAAAATGATTAAGGAATGTCGGATAAAACACGTATATTCAAAGAGGACCCTCAAAATTTTGCTTGTTTCCTAATTGACCTTCATTAAATTATGTAATAAAATGTTTGCTCGTTTCCTAATTGGCCTTCATTAAATTGCGTACTAAAAGAGAACACAAAAGGCAAAGAAGTCTTCTGTAGCTTCCCTTATTTCTGCCTCACTCAACATCCCAAGCTTACTTTTGAGATGAGTATCAATGTGGTCATCTCGACTGAAGTGATACTAGTAACCGTCTTTATTTTCAAACTGTTCCCGTGACGACAAAATGGATAAGTATCATAAAAATACTTTATTTTTCTCAAACGTAGATAATTTTGGGATGTCCCAAAATGGAAAGTTTAGCAATTGATGGCAGGAGTACTAATCAACTAAGCTTTATTCCCAATAAACTTGAAATTTAAGCAGAACTGATTATATAAGGTGTTGAATTACAAATTAATCTATACTGAATCGTCCTCTATTATAATTTACTCATATGACTTGTTGGCTTAATATTTCTATAGTTTGATTGATTTTAAATATCCAATCTATTCTAGTAAACATGCACAAGAACACTCTCTTACTTGGTTCATCAAGCATCTTTTATTATATAATTAAGATGAATAATACCGTCAACTATAAAATATTGAACTGGTCTTTTTCTCATCTTCGTCCTCCTCGTGGCCTTTGTCAGTTTCAACTAGTTTAACATTTTTTACTTCCACGGATTTGTTAGGTTCAGGTTATGCGTTCCATTAAATATTATTTCGAACAGTTCCTCCATCTTCTAATTAATCCCATCACCATGAAATGGGTCAACAGATTTCTCCGCATCCTCAGTTCAAAGGAATAAAGGAGTTATACAAAAATATAATGGAAAAGATTGTGCAAATGCGTAAGACCTAGCAGCCTGCAACTGAAGTCGTAATTAGATCTCCAAGAACACTAGCATGCTTTTGGTCACAATCCTCGGGCAGATCCACTCAACATACTTCATATCTTCTACCTTAGTGATTCGAGTAGTTAAATTAATATCAAACAAACCAGTTGGTAAACCCAATGACTCACCTAAACCAAATGATTTTCTGCAGCATATCAATTGTACACATAAGATTCCAAAATCCCACCTCTACCTTAATGACATATAAATAAGCTTTGAGTTACAATCCGAATTAGTTCATTTGTGAGTAGCCCATACCTGATCAAGAAGAAGATAGTGTTTGATTGACCTCAGTTTTCCCATCAAGTGATACTGGTAATAACATAAAGAAAAATAATCAAAAAAGGAACTTTACATTATAAGTTAAAAGCACTTGCAGTGGTCAACAAAACAAAGAAGGTATGAACACCTTCTCTTTTACGAGATTTAATAGCTCGCCGCTGGCAAAATCATAAGCAGCTTTGATACACTCACGATAATGATGACTGGATCCAACGCTTGTCAACTTTGAATTTTCTGCCATGGGGACCTACTGATAACAGCTTGATCAAGAGCCTGTATTCATATATTGAAGACAAATAAATATTGTAGTTGCAAGAGAATCGTGAAATAAACCTGAATATTGTGCCCACATTCTTTCATGACATTTAAATATTTCCCGGTGGTCAAAATTGTTTCAGCAGCATTTGCAAGGAAACTAGGGATGTCACCTTTCAGGCTGTAACGTTGTTGCCAATATTTAGCATCGTAATCTTGAGTCAGACTTTCCTATTTAAAGTTCAACATGGTTAGCTCCTAAAGTTCAAGTCCAATGGATCTTGGGTTTACAATAAGGCCACACCTTTTGGAGAGACTTGTTCTCAGCAATGAAAAATTCACCATAAGGATCATCAATCACTCCTTCATAGACCCACCTGAATAAAAATAATTTTGCTTGAGAAATAATATTGACTGGAGGGGACAAAGTGATAGTGCGAAAGATAAGATTTGCTATTGATGGTGCAAATATATTTTTTAAGAACATAGGGTATTTCATTAGCAATTTAAAGGAAGATTTGGGCAATGGATCAGCAAAGCCTTGAAGATAAATGTTAAACACTGTCATATACCTCACATACATTAACCGAGTCTTATTATACCTTAGCTTAATCTCATTACATCTACAATTCATTAAACACGATTTAGAAATGACACTTTCTTTTTTTAAATATCAATTTCACTGTATAGAGATATTTGATTTCATTAACACCAAATTTTGCCTACCACCAAATTCTTGATGGATGTTTCCTGCATCCCTTTCTCAATCTGTTTCCTGTAATAATTTAGATGCAGACAACAGCTGCGAATAATATAATTTATTTTTATCTATCGTATCTCTACCCCACTATGACATCATCAAATTGCTGCAAAACCCTTGTTCCATATACAATTATTACGATAGGAATTCAAATATCATATGCAAACTGCAAGCCACATACAGGGAGGAAAAGGAAAGTGAGAATCATCAACTCCAACCCCAACTTCAACCACATAAACATATATTATCATATGCATTCTTGTTTGATAGCAGAAAATAAGAAACCATGGCTGAAGATGAAATTATATCTTCACAAGCACGATAACATATATGATCATAGATGTGCGCGTGAATAAGGGGGGAGGTGGGCAAGAGAGAGAGAGGTTTCTTGTGCATAACATTGTTGTTAGTAAGGCTTTAATTGCAACAAATACCTCTCTAATATTCCAAGATATGCTGTGCTTGTGCATTGTGTCATCTTTTCCAGCAGCGACCTGACTACATGGTCGCCAGCCATGGCCTTGGCCTAGAAAAGGAAAGATTTAGTCAACATATATGAATATCAAGGCAACTGACAAAGCTATTGATATTAGACCTCTTAAATGATAGTGACAATGTAACTCATACCTGGGTGTGCAAGAGGTTAAGAACAGCAGAACCAGTAAAATTATTAGCTGAAGCCTTCTTTATCACTATGGACAAAGCTTGCATTGAGCCCATCATTGGCTGTAATAAATGATAAATAACAAGCTGAGATAAAGGTCATCGTGTGGGAACAAGTTGTTAAAAGTAAAGGGATGTCACAAGTAAGACCTGACAATAAAACCATAATCCTTGAATAGAAAGTCTTCCCAGTCGAAACTGATGTTCAAGCTGAGCCACCATAGCTTGGTAATCCTAAAATAGAAATTAAATGATAATATTAGTTCCCCCCTTATATTACTTCATCCAGTAACACATAGATAATCAGTCCATCCCACAGCTTACTAGTTGAGTGTGAGAGGGGAAAGCGGAAGGAAAACTAAATTACTTTACTCCATAATATTTAAAAATGGCTACAAATGGGGCAAAAAGGGAGAAAAATACTAGCAACCTTTCCATTTCTGATGGATGCATAAAACATAACAAAATATTTAACATACCTTCCCCTTTCATTCATCAAACTGAACTTTTCTAAAGATAACATTCTATTAAAACCCATGAGTAACAGTAATCTGCATTTATTTATTTTCAATCTTGAGGTTATGAACAGCTATTAGCAGGAGTAAACACATTCTGCTAATGCTACACCCACATTCATGTGAATATGCATAGATATGATACACATGACTACCAACAATGGTAAATCAATATCTAATCCAAGCTTTCTGAAGCATGCTATGCCAGAACATTAAGAATTACTGCACAATTATAGAAAGATTTATTGAAGGAAAGAGAGAAAAAGTTTATCATAAAACTTGTGATATGACAAGACCTACCAGAAGGAGTGCTCTTAGTGCAGCTGCAAAAGCATGATTGACGAGGCCAGTCTTGAACTGGGATCTCGACTCGACAAACTGACTAATTAATAAGTAGCTCTCACACAATGGAAAAATCCGTTTCGCAGAGTCCTGCAATGGTATCTTCGATCAATTAAAATATACACAGCCTAAAACTTCACGCCACATCAAATGCCCCTCAAAATCAATCATCTCTCTAAACTTCAAATCCTCACTCAGATATTTTGCAAAAATAGCAACGCTCTGCAGCCGATAAACACAAAGACCTAGGATAAAAAAGATAAATTTCTACCTGAAGCGCCAAATCCATAGATGAGTCAACTTGGAAGATTATACTATCGTCCTTTCCTCGGACTCTCTTGATTGAAATATATCTTCCTTCGATTCCGACCAAAGCATATAATAGATCATCAATAACAATCAATTCCTGCATAAAAATAAGCACACAATTTTTTAGTTTCTCAAAGGCTGAAGCAGATTCAAATGTACCTGAGAGGCAGCATTACACAAGGCACGTCTAACAAAATAAATTACAGTCAGGTTAGCTTTAACTCTATTATTGGACTAAGGATCCTAAGTACGGAAAGATGTGAACCACTATGCACAAAATAGGCAAGCGTACAAAGATTTGAGGCCCTTCTCCAACTCATATACCAGCTTATGATGCTCGGACTCGGGTACGGGTATCGAGTACAAGTATGTATCTAAGTGTCGAATCCATTATTTT
>CAIGRQ010335931.1:0-11546 GCA_903798375.1 Fraxinus sp. D2006-0159 | reverse complement strand
TGCGCCACAATTTATCAAGATTTTGATGATTGTTGGAGAGAGAGTAGAGCCAAGTTCGAGACTTCAAAGAGTTGATAAAGCTGGACATTTACATGTTCGAGCAACGGAGTCCATAATATTAAAGAAAACAAGCCAATGGTCAAGTAACATGTTAAGGACGGAAGCTGGAACGGGTTGGAAAGCACTCAAATTTTCAATATCGGTTGAGACCCATTTTTGACATAGAATACATTCGAATTTGAATATTTGTACTCTAGAAGAATTGTAACCCTTGAAGTAAGCTTTCCAAATCAATTTGAATCGCCTCAATCGGATATCAGGAGAGAGAGATATGACCAAAATACTGAATGCCGTCTGGATCCCAAAAAAACTATTTTGACCCGAATTTCCTTATTTTACTAGAATTCTAGTTTAGGTAAGATTCTTGCAATCTTGATCAATTATTCTCGTTTTTGCCTTATTTTCTAGATTTAGTATAATTAGTATTTTCCTTTCATTGTAACTTAGCTTTTGACATAATGAAATATTGAGATTTTCTCTCTTCTTGTTCTTCATGAACAATCCCGAACTTATCAAATATGTTTGAATATTTGTGGTGTTCAACCCTAGAACTTATCAAAGGATTGGGCACCCTTTGTAACGTTCGCAAATCGAGGTTCTTATTTTCGCATATCAATGGGTCTAAGGTTTAATATACCTTAGGTTCTTGAATCGTGAGACTCGGGTCGAGATTCTATCGTCTACAACCTGGATTTGAACTTTCTTGAATTGATTTCAAATTGTTTGTAGGTTCCCAAGATATATTCTTGGCTGAATTCTTGTCACCTTATTTGAATTAATCTATGGTTAGATTCAAATCGATAGATATCTAATACTTATGCATAAGTATTGTATATCTTGAATATGAGATTTTATAAATTTTGAACAAGTAGGGGATTGTTAGAAATATTGTTCAAAATTGATAAAAATGGATGTTGATGTAGAATCAATAGCAGAATTAGAATTTCAGGGAGAAAGAAGTAGTAGAAGAAAGGGGGGTTAATTATCCCATTAGTCATTGAACTTTACCAAAAGTTTCCACCAGGTCACTGAACTTTAAAAACTACATGATTAGTCACTGAACTTTCGAAAATCACCTCATTGGTCACTGAACTTTACAAGAGTTTCCCAAATGGTCACTGAACTTTGCAAGAGTTTCCCAAATGATCACTAGGTTTCAGTGACCATCTGGAAAACTCTTGCAAAGTTCAGTGACCATTTGGGAAACTCTTACAAAGTTCAGTGACCAATGAGGTGATTGTTAAAGTTCAGCGACCAATGAAGTGATTTTTTGAAAGTTCAGTGACTAATCAAGTAGTTTTTATAGTTTAGTGACTTGGTGGAAACTTTGGCCAAAGTTCAGTGACTAATGGGGAGAAGAAAGGGAGAAGAAGCTATGAAAGAAAATGGAAATAAGAAACGTGGCAGCCGCCAATCGTCATTTTCATTCCATCATTAACTATTCCAACCGCTATGAAAAATCCAATAAATAGTAAAAACTTAACGGGATTGAGCCAACCCAATACTACAAGCACAATAATAATAAAAAACGTAATTAATAAAATTCAACAATAAAATAAATCATGATATCCGCATTAGATGTGGAATGAAAAATGGGATTTGAGGCCAAAATATTGAACTATGCGACCGCATAGTTTAATATATCATGCGGTCGCATAGATACTTATCGGGACTGGACGTCCCTTCTTTGAAATAACTATGCTCGCATAGAACGAAATTCTAGCCGTTATTTGTGCATTGGCTTTTGAATGTTGCAAACCGTTTGCCTTAATCTCTTCAAGCATTTTTTTCAATCTGAGAAAGGGCAAATATAGTTTGAAAATAACAATATTGTGTTCAAACCTTCTTTTCATCCTCTCATTGGTCTTCTTTCTGTTTTCTCCATTTTTTCTGATTTTTTGTTCTTTGCTTTCATCTCCAATCCTCTTTGTGCAAATTATATATATTTCACAAAAGATGTGTGGTTCCTGATTACCTCCCTCCGTATACCATGCGCTGACAATGAAGAAATCAATGTCCTCCAAAAACAACAACTAATAAATTTTTATTTTACTTAAACAAGACAAGACAATATGACACACATGATTTTTTTCCCCTTACTATTATCGCGTCTTATTGAATCCTCTATGCCAGATTTAGCATTGTATAAAGGGGTAGATGCATTGAGATTCTCTTTTGTACAAATACATAATGGCTTTGTCCTCAACTTTCTCTGTATATAGAACTATTCCACTTTTTGATTACATAAAAAATGATGAAAAGGCGTACTTCCAAATACATTCACGAATTAATTCTTTTCGTATTAGAGTAGAACAATATTTCTTTTAAAAAAAATACTTAATAATCCTCTTTATTTAATAGTTTAATCATTAGTATTTTGACGGTGCATAAAATGTGTATTTTGTGAGATCATATAATATCGATTATTCTTTAATTACACCCAATATTACTTATGAAGCTGACTTTAAGCTTTATTTTGTTGCACGATATAGAATTACCATGTTCAATCATCTTATGGTATAATTTAATATATTTCAAATTTAGATTGTATAAATTAATATATTTTACCATAATATGTTTTGTGCTAAATTTGGATAGTATAATTTAATATATTTCAAATTAAACTATAATGGGTCTTGTGCCATATCGGATTGGAACTAGACCTAAAATATGAACAAAAAGTAATTAAGATGTTAAAGACTGTAATAAGCACAAGACCCGAATCGTATGGCAGGCGAACAATTCGTTCGCTTTGTGGCCAGATCTCATCTCTCAACACGTGTACTATTTTCCTAGGTTTGACTAGTCAGTGTTATATTAGGTGACTGTTACTCCACAGCCATCGCGCTTCCCTTACATTACCTATTTGTGTATATATAATCCACATGCCAAAAAAAAAAAACTTTCCATTCTTCTCTCTATTTTCACACAAACAAGAAACCGCAGCCATTACTTTGTCTAACAAACTTCCATATTAATTTAATTCATTCTTTATTTATACTCAATAAAGGGAAGGGAAAAACAGAGAAAAGTAGGGTTTGATTTTTTCACATACAAAACAACATAATAAAATATGAGTGGTTATGGTTTTTATCAGAGAGCATCAAGGGCTTATCAGAGCCATCCTCATCTGTATAAACTGCTTGTTATCTGCACAGTCAGGTTTGAATCCCGATTTGTCGTACGTTTAGAAATGTAATTTCATTGTGTTTTATAAATTTTCATTAATTTCCACTATGCATAAAATATTCAATTGATTTAGATAAGAGTTTCTTTGCTGTGCATTATATGGATCATTGAATCCAGTGAGTGGATGAAAATCTTGACAATTTTCGTACTTTTTTGTTGTCACAATTGTTGCAATTGCATTGAGTTACATTTTCTAAAATCTTAAATTGTTAATTGTATTCACATGTTTATTATTTCAAAATTTTGTTTTCTAACACCTCTCAAGTGTAAAGTCATATATATTATATACATGTAGCATAATTAGATTATCAATAATGCTAGACAAAATTGTTAGATGACAATATTTCATTAGAGTTTGAACAAAAATCAAAGTTAAAACATCTAATAAGGTGCTTTCATCTCAACACCTATAAATTTTTATGTACAATTCATCTGCATAAACAACTTTATTTTAAACTATTGAATAATGCTAATTGTGCATAATTGCGTTAAATAATGATTTACAGATAATGTTTCAAAAGGAGAGTAGAGAATTATTTATTTATATTTGGTTGAAGAAACTCTTATCTAATCATATCTCACCGGTATGCAAATTATTATATATATGCAATACAACCGTAGATTATTTTTCCAATACCATGACATGAGACATGAGCCAATCTGTCGCCAACTCAAATTTGCTAGTAGTAAATTTCCAAGGATTTTTTTGACAACCCTATGCTTTCGAGCCACTCTCAAACTATGATCGAAATTCACCCCATGTTGGACTATCCTCAGCCCACAAACCGCTGCGATTGACCTTATCGGACCAGTAGCACTTGGGCCCGTCCCTCAAAAGGCCTATTATGAAAAATTCCTTGAGCTTGCCCAATTATTTCTCACAAATTAAAGAAAAGCCATTGGAGTGTTCTATAAATTCTGTCTTTTTTTTTTTTTTTTTTTCCCTGAAACATAGTAAAATCTGTTTTAAATAGTCTAATTTAAGTAAAAAAAATTTAAAAAAAAAACCATATTAATATATAATATTATAAATTTTTAAAATTAAACCCCAATAACATCAAGTCCTGGGTAAATTTGCAATATAATATCATTAAAGATATCATTAAATTGGTTTTAAAAGTTCTCTTTAGATTTTTATCATAGCAAATATTCTAGAGATATCAATCCTAGCAAGTTTTTAAATACAAATAAATGTCACGAACCATTGAGACTTTAACCTTTCTAAAGGTGCTGGTTTTTCATTTGGTCCTAAAAAATAAAAGAAAGAAGTGAAGGATTAGATTCTATATATTTTACTTTTAAAAAGTTATTTTATCAACTCGTGTAACTTTCGTTCTTGTGCCTAGAAGCCTCTGAATCGTATAGATTAGTTACATTGTGTAGTTTGTTTTTGTCATTTTCTTGTGGTCGAGCGTCCTCACATGTGTATTTATTTATTGAGGTTATTAGAGTTAGACTTAACCCCTCCTAGATGATGCTTTATAATAATGGACTAAAATAAAAACGTAACCCATTCAACTTTCACAATCATTGATAAAATCCACATCAAATAAAGATGAAAACATAAACCAACTTATAAGGATGTTGACTATTTTTCTTAATAAGGTTGACTTTTTAAAATGAAACCTTAAATCTTTATAAATCATCCGTTTGTGAACATTCCTGGAATCGCTAATAATTCATTACCAAGAATATTACATCTGTTGTTTTATTTTGTGACGTAAATATGCAGTGGTGGAGGCCTCCTAGGATTCTCTGATGGCAGAACTGCACATGCTGATGCAGATCATGGTGATATTAATAATAAGAAGAAGAAAGTAGTAGTTCTTGGAACTGGTTGGGCTGGCACCAGTTTTCTTAAAAATCTGAAAGATCCTGGATATGATGTTCAGGTGGTGTCGCCAAGAAACTATTTTGCTTTCACTCCTTTGTTACCAAGTGTCACAAATGGAACGGTTGAAGCACGCAGTATTGTGGAGCCGATTCGTAATATTGTTAGAAAGGTACTTATTTAAATGTACTACTTGTTGCGTGTCGTGAACCGTGATCGGTGTTCTCGCTCATTATTAATAAGATAAGGCTTGATTTGATAATTTATAAGCATTCAATACCTTCCTCGGTTTTTAAGGACATGTATAAATTCTCCCTCATGAAAAAATAATTGTCAAAAAAGTATTCATTAGTCATTCAATGTTTAAAATGCATTCTCATTTATATGCAGCAAATTTGTTTATGTTAAAATATTTAAATTTGCCATTTCTTTACTATCAATGAAGATTTAAGGGTAAATAAAGAAGAAAATTTTTCAAGAAAGAAAAAAATGGGGGAAGAAAAATAATAGACCAGTAGAAATGTAGACATTCTGCCACAGATTCTCCGCAATACTACAAAAATGGTAAATATTAATGTTGAGGAGTATTTTCAAAGTTTCATGAATTAGACTCGTTGCATAAAGCAATGGAGGTAAATTCTAAGCTTTGCATTTTCTTTGTTTGATCGTGACTACAAAATCTGCAGTTATTTGACCCATAGTTTACGTATTTTTTTGATATGTGCTACCATTCTTTTATTTTGGGAGAGCAATTTTTTTGTTGCTTCTTTCAGTGTTAATTATTATCATCATTCTTTTAATATTTATGTTGTCAATCATTTTTTTCTTTGTTGGCTAGACATATTCAGTACTTGAGAGTTTAAGGTTTTATTTGTTGAATTACATGTATATATGTTGAAGGATCACTATGTATACGGGGAAGGAAATTACTACGACAAATTTGATCTTTTTCTCATCTTGTTTTTTCTGTGACAGAAAAAGTTCAATGTTCAATTCAAGGAAGCCGAGTGTTACAAAATTGACACTCAAAACAAAAAAGTATACTGCCGATCAATCCAAGACAACAATTTGGGCGTCAGTGATGAATTTAGTGTAGAATACGATTATCTGGTGATAGCCATGGGTGCTCGTGTAAACACATTCAATACCCCTGGTGTTGTGGAGCATGCACATTTTTTGAAGGTAACACACAGTAAAGAAACTAGAGATGATTTAATTTGGAATCAGTAACTCATTTTTTATATGTAATACTGGGTCCATATATGCCACCGAGATGGGATGCATCCGGTTGTCCACTTACTTTCAGGTCTCAACTTATTCTTTTGTAAACCCAAGCGTGAATCATAATTGATGGTTGATATATAGAAGCCTTCCCAATAAGAAGAAGATGGCAAAAGAAGAGAAGGTGGGAAATGGCTTCGATAGGGATAGGCTATGAGTAGATACTTAGCCACCCAATGAGGAGGAAAGGTGGAGTAATTGATGAAATAGGGAAACCTTTTGAATTGTGCAAAATCTATGGGAAGGCGAAAGAGACTCAGGGACCGATTGGGTTTCGGGTGGTGGGTGCTAAACATTGAGTGCAAAGAAAAATAAATGGTAGTGGCTAGGAAAGCTCTGCAGATTCTATATATTTATATTATTCTATGTCTGTATTATTCTTTAATTGCTTATGTTTTTACTTGTTTAAAATGGAAAAGAATTGACATTTTGTAGGAAATAGAAGATGCACAAAGGATCCGCAGAACAGTAATAGACTGTTTTGAAAGGGCTTGTCTCCCCACATTAAGTGAAGAGGAAAGGAAAAGAATCCTGCATTTTGTTATTGTTGGAGGAGGTCCAACGGGAGTTGAGTTTGCAGCGGAGCTTCATGACTTTGTGATTGATGATCTAGCCAAACTCTATCCTACTTTGAAGGACTATGTGAAAATCACATTGCTTGAGGCTACAGATCATATTCTAAACATGTAATAAGATACTCAAATTAATCCTTCCAGTGCTACCGCTTGCTTAAATATTTCTTCTTCTCTTAGAGATATAATTAATGGACTGACTATTTTTAAATCTCTCCAGGTTTGATAAAAGAATTACTGTTTTTGCTGAAGAAAAATTCCGGAGGGATGGAATTGACTTGAAAACTGGATCAATGGTTACAAAGGTTTCTGATAAAGAAATATCTATTAAAGAGAGAGCCACTGGCCAAAATGTATCAATTCCATATGGGATGGTTGTCTGGTCAACTGGTATTGGGACTCGCCCGGTTATAATGGATTTCATGAAGCAAATCGGTCAGGTTTGTTTCTTCAAATAATTTCTCCCAATTCTAAACTTTCATGAAAATCCGTTATTTTCGGACCGGTTTCAAATCATTTTCACTTTTGTCACTTGGAGAGCAGACAAACAGGCGAGTTTTGGCAACTGATGAATGGTTGCGGGTGGAAAAATGTGATAGCATCTATGCTCTGGGTGATTGTGCTACAATAAATCAACGCAAAGTCCTGGTATACATATTTCAAATTTATCCATATGATTTCAGATATCTTTGAATTCGAGTTCTCATTTATATGAATGCGCATATTCTGCAATTTTGATATATTCATTATTTATGTTCACTAATGATACGTCTATTACACTGAATAAGTTGACAACAATTTGTTAGGAAATCCTCATCCTAACGTACTTTAAACTGAACCAACAATGTATCAATTAGATCGAGAATGAAATGACGGAACATTCTTACTTTAGGTCTAAGTTTTTAGGTTTGAATTGTACAATATTATGAGAATCTTGCTTTCTTTATCGTTAATTGTATTGGGTTGCATCACCATACGTTGGGCTGTGTCGTGTTTGCTGTTTGGACCTTTAAGTGAAACAGGTTGTCGCCTCAATGAATTAATGTTATCAGTCGTACATGTGGCCGCCCTTGGATGCCAACTGTTCATATTACTTGGGTTGACTTGGCTTTTGGGTTATGACATTCGAGAGTCTTTCATTCTCTCTTCGTTTCTCTGCTTTCCCTTTTCTTTGAGTGAAGTTTAGGTTTTCTTTCATGGTTTTGTAATCTTAATCAGTCTTAGTGTTTTCTTCAATCAAGTTCTTTGTGAAATCTGTGTAGTGTATATAGATTAAGGGTTGTTTTCTGTGATTGTGATTCTGGTTTGTTTAGGCGAGATTAATTGAAGAAACCTTCGGTTTCTACGAATATTTGTACTGATTCTTGTTTGATACTTAGTGGATCTAGAGCTATATCTTTTGTGGATGCTCAACCGGTGATTAGGTCTTTGTGATTGAATATCCGGACCCTACAGGATGAAAAATCATGTGTTCAGTGTTCTTTTATGATTCTGAAAGGTATTTTGTGGTTTGTGAACTTCGATCCTTTTAGTATTGTTGATTTGGGGCCTTACATTTATGTCAATAGAATACCAGTTGCTTGAATGTGTTTAAGCTTGAGTTTGCTGCAGAAAAAAATCATAAGAAAATAGGCTTTAGAAAGGGTTTGTCAAGCCCACTTCATGGGTAGAGATTGTGGTAGTGGCTAGATAGCATTTGACACATTCTTGTTTTGATTTCTGACGCTTGCAAGAAGTTGTAGACGAAAATTGGGATTGTATAGGCCGGCGAATATGGGTATTGTGCTAGCTACTAATTTGCAAAATCTATTGTCTTGTATTATGGTTTATTTTTTCCTTTTAACTTTGAAATTTTCATTTGTCATCAGGAAGATATTGCAGCCATTTTTAGCAAGGCAGACACGAAAAATACCGGCCGTTTAAAAGTCGAAGATTTTAAGGAAGTCATTAACGATATATCCGAAAGGTATCCTCAAGTGGGAATCTACTTGAAGAAGAAACAGCTAAAGAATTTCGTTCAACTTCTTAAGAATTCACAAGGCGATGATGAATTGGATATTGACAAATTTAAAGCAGCACTTTCTGAAGTGGATTCGCAGACTAAAAATCTTCCTCCAACAGCACAGGTAATGTGAATATATATCTATAGTTTGTCTGCATTTCAAACTTAACAAGTCTTTTTTTTTTTTTTTTAGGTAGCTGCTCAACAAGGTGCTTACCTTGCTGATTGTTTCAATCGAATGGAGATCTGCAAAATGTATCCTGAAGGTCCATTAAGGTTCCGAGGATCAGGAAGGCATCGATTCCGCCCATTCAGGTAATTTGTATCAGATCTTATCCCAAAAGAAGTGACTTAAGAGTGTTAGGCTGTTAAAGGACAATCTATAAAATGAACCTAAAGAAAATTAGAATATTAAAATGGATAAGATAAGATAAGAAAATATATAATAACAAGTGGATGTTACTGCAATCGATCGAGGGTGATGTGATCTCAGTTTAAAAGGTTGGAAGGCAACTGACATAAAATATAATTGTGGGACACCCCAGTAATATTGAAAATTAGAATAATTTTGTTGTTGTTCTTAAGGGTTGTGACGATACTCAACTCGAGATATTTAGTGTCGCAATAGAATAGGACGACTTTGAATTTTTTAATCACTAGTCAAGTTTTAACCTTATTCAGTAACTTGTAATGATTGGAAGAGATAGATTACATGGTTGTTGAATGATTGAAGGTACAAGCACTTGGGACAATTTGCACCATTAGGAGGAGAGCAAGCTGCAGCTCAACTTCCTGGAGACTGGGTTTCCATTGGCCACAGCTCCCAGTGGCTCTGGTACTCTGTGTATGCCAGGTAAATATATTCTCATTCATGCAAGTCTCTCTCTTTTTATGTGTGTGTTTATTCTGTTCTATTAATACGTTTGCCACTACTTCAAAATCCAGCAAGCAAGTCAGCTGGCGCACAAGGATGTTGGTTGTTTCTGATTGGGGAAGACGTTTCATTTTTGGAAGGGACTCTAGTCGAATCTGAGCTGCCATGTACGATTCATTTATCAACAAGGAGAAAGAATTTTATACCATTTTTTCTACAGACACAGTAGCGAAATTTTGTCGCATTTTGTTTTAGATCTACAAATTTTGTTCAATTTTTCTGCTTTGTAGTATCTCTTTTACGCTCATACTAACATTCTAACTTATCCACATAGATCAACATGATTTACCTTGGCCGAGACATAAAAAATGGGACACCAAAAGATGAAAATCCATTATGGTTGCCTTATTTTGGTGCCAGGTAACTATCATAAACTTCTTGAGACATTTTCCTCCTACAGTACAACCACCTCAAAACCAACATGATCAGCAGTTTGTTCCATTTTTCATTAGCATTATCAATGAATATCCACCACAGCCTTGAAATTAATGGCCACATCAAATTTTAAATTGTGTACGGATATGGGCAGAGTGACATGAGGTGCATGGAACAAACTGTGAATTCAAGTAAAATGTATAACAGAAAGGTGTCGAGTGATCTAAGTAAGCTCTCACTTAAAGTTCAGTGATTATAGTGGTGCTTGGTGGAGATTAAAATTAGATTTTTAGTAAATTGTGATAGAAGTTTTTGAAATGTGCGGTTGAAAAATTGTGTGACCCATGAAAGATGTGGTTAATATTGATTGCTTAACTTTAGGGTAATTATATTACCACTACAAATTTTATTAAGTACACCACAAATTTATTGTTTACTTAAATATCCTTAAGAAAAATTACATAATTAGAGTTTTAATATATTTTTTAATTAAATAAATTATTGTTACGCCACAAATATAAAAGCTAAGTTCTTTCTTTATTTTTCATTAATATCTAATTGCTCATAGTTATTCTGGCGGCTTTTGCTTTCTTCCATGGAGGCAAGATAATTTTCTTTTTTTCACGGTAAATGAATTTATACTCTATCTTGTGTAGTGGTACATAATTTTATTGCCACCATGGTGGTCAAAGATGAAATATATTACATGTGAGAACAATTCTGCCACTAACAGTATCAACATGGGGTTATATATTTATGGGGGGTGGAGTCAATAAGGTAGAAATAACAGTGGTGATTGTAACAGTCGTGCTAAGGTCCTACGTAGAGGTTAAGTGAGCAGTAGGAAAATGACATGCTTCCAAATGCTACCCTCGTCAATTTGCTTTGAACATTGAATAAATCATTTTGTAAATTCTAAACGGAGAAAAACACAAAATCTTCAAGAAATTATTAGCTTATGCACAAACAAATGGATCCCTCTAAAATTTTGTAGAAAACCCATCTAAAGAAATTCATGAGAAGAATCACACAATTTTACAATTGAACTTCACTCGACCACAGCATCACACAACAAAACCATTTTATTTTTCCTTCTATGCTTTCCTTTCCATATCCCCACATAAAGAACAGCAATAGAAGTCCCAAGATCACTATTTTACACCAAATAGAGAGACCCACCTAAAAATTGTCCAAGAAAACCCAGCAAAAATAGCAATTAAATAGTTCTCCCATGGTGGTTCGATGAACAAGATAAGACGTAAACATGGAATCTTCTAACAAATGATTTGAAATCTATTTTCT
>CAIGRQ010335925.1:0-22575 GCA_903798375.1 Fraxinus sp. D2006-0159 | reverse complement strand
CGAGACGAGTTTTTTTGCCATCACTATGCCCAATATGAAAATGAAGGTACAACCTAGCTTTCTAAACCAATTTAAAAGGCGGGAAATATAAAAATGCACACTTAATTACGGATCAAAACTGAAAAATCTGATTTTTTACCATTTCATTGAAAATTACATTTACAATTTTCCTGAGTAAAATGCTGAATTTTTCAAATTTTCATCTGAAAAACAGGTCTAATTTCCTCGTTTAAAATTGGAACCAAATGACATCTTCCGTTAAAATTGTTTTAATAAGCTACAAATAGAAAGAAGTTATCACGCGTTTAGGATAAAATACCAGAAAAATCTACAAAAGGACCCAATGGAACAAGAGAGAATAGAGCATTGTTATTGGTTATTGAAGGTGCAAATTAAGTAAACAATGGTGGAAAATAACACCATATCTATCAAAATAGAGGACTAACCCCATTTAACATGCAAAAATTAGGAACAAGACTGATTGAAGGTCAGCAGTTGTAAATGTTACTCAATGGTTTTAGAGGGAGAGAGAGAGAGAATAAAACACTAGCATTATTCTGTAGTGGCAAAGGTAAGCTATGAACACAACAGGATACATGCCCCCGAAAGCTTTATCATGAAGAACAGAAAAAAGAATACACGTGTTCGTAACTTCAGGTGAACCACAATAACTAATATAAAGTGGTCAGTCATCATATGATATTTCCGAATAAACCAGCACTATACATGACATTAGTCAGAAAAAGTGATATGTTCTTATGACAAGCACAATATTCATATTCCATAGTACCTCCTAGGCATGGGAATCCATATCATAACTTCTACCTCAAGTCCATGAAATAGAATCCAGATGGATGAATTGCCATTATCTCAAGCGCCTGACCAGCATCTTTGCAACTGCAAGTTTTCTTGTCAAGTTTGTGAATGAAGATAAACATTGTCAAAGCGAATCATAACTTTTGACTAGTCTCAAACTTGCATTTATTTCCCTGGAGATGCAAATGATAATCGGTCTCTGTATCGATTTCTGACAAGATCCTTTGGAGATGACGTCTTTGCTCCTGCCTGACGCATAAGCCCTGAAAAGAGTGAATTGTAGATTGTAGTCCCAGGCTGTTATAAGAAGCATAAAGAAATTCATAGCATATCATATTCAGCTCCCATAGCAAGAAAAAATAATTATAAGTAACAAGGACCTGAGAAATGACTCGATGGAATATGATTATCAGCATAAAAAAATCATTTGAGATATATACCTTTGACATTAAGTGAAAGTATAACTCAAGTATTTTTGCTGAAACTCAATCTAAGATTTAAGAAAAACACACTGATCAGATAAAATAAGCAGTAACTTCAGACTACCCAACTTTAAACAATTGAATGCTCGCCAACTTACACGTGCAAAAAGTAGAGGACTATTTTCCATATAATGTTTATCATTAGCCCATCAAGACATCTTGATTGATTCCATTGCCATTTTAAATTACAAAGTCTAAGAGGAAGCGCAACTCCTTAATACACATTCGAAGATCAAAAATTAGAGCATCTAAGTGCAGAATTGCAGCTCAATATGTTGCAGTCCTTAGGAAAAGACAGGTAATTATACTGAGAACAAACAGAACTCAAAGCAGAGTGAGAAATTTTTTCTCTCGCGGGGAAGGAGAGATGAAAATGGAAACCATTTTCAGAACCTTAGGAACCAGCAGCAATAAACAGTATGGACACTATTGCATTCAAGTCTACAAGAACAAGCCCCTGTTTGATAGGGATTTTTTGAGAATAGATTACGTGAAAATTGATTTTTTTGGAGAATGTCTAGTTAAAAAGTAAGGAAAAGATATGGACCCATGAGAAAAAATTATTTTATTGGAAGAATGTGATTGAAAATGAGTTTTAGAACATGGGGGGCAAATAGTGCCTAAGCATACTCATCTTACTTTTTGGCGAACAGAGATATCCATTTCCAAGTTCGCCAAATAATAGGAGCAATGTGCTCCAACTAAGTGCAACTTTGCTCAACCAGACAGTTGATATCAAAATTTTCATATATTACATTCACCTAGACATTGCTTCCAAACACGTAGATCAAGTAAACACAATGGGTTCAAGGAACTAGCATATACCGCTATTAACACCTAAACGTGATTCTAAACATAATGCCAAAGTAGATAAAACTTGCCTCGTTTCCTTTCGAGCTCTTCGTCAAGTTCTTCTTTCCATTTCCTTTGCCTATCAGAGAAGATTGTGCTATCAAAAAACAGAAGATTTCACAGTTTCAAGCTACAGGAGAAAGAAATGGTTTATTAAGTAGCTCATTATGAATTGTAAACAGGTGATAATTTACAGACCTTGGACTAAGTGGCCCTGGTTGAGAATCAGGAAGCTCTTTAACATTCTTAGAAGCTTGAAAGTTTACATCGCCAATGTTTGATACACATCTGGAAGAATTCCCTGGGCTTGAGTTGTACTCAAGGTCAGCAGCAGTGGAAAGTCGTTTGTTAGCCACCCTATTTGGTGACCTACTTTTAGGGGTTAATTTCGAATCATCTGAAACATTCTCCTTATTCACAGTCCAGACAGGACTTGGAGGTCCAGTAACACTCGAAGAATTGTAGAATTCTTCATATAGAGGTGTTTGCAGCTTCTTCAGATCTAAAGCCTAAAAAAAATTGATGAAGTATAGACAAGACTTCAATTACACCGAAGAAAAATGCAATGAAGGAACAATAAGGTATCCACATCAAGTCATATTCTGACAGCCTATGCGGATGAAAACAATACCTTTTCATCCAGGAATGCCTTAATCTTTGACTCAGTTACTTCATCATCATCTTCAGCTATTGATGGCTCACTTGGAAATATGAAGCCACAATCATCCTCACCAGATGCTTGAGGTCTATTCCCAGGTTCAAGAACTTGACTTGTAAGCAACCTTGTTCCAGTTTCCTCCACCTCTGGATTTCCATCAAGCTTACAAGGCCAAACTTCATCAGGGTCACACATTGGATTAAAACTCTACATATAGAAACAGTGCACAATTTGATTAGTTTTGTAGCTTTCTATTGCAGAGAATCATACTTAAGAAACACATGAAGATGATTCAGTAGACAGCCTATGACGAAAACAAGCTTTAAACAACAAACTATAGAAGAAATCAAAGGAATATAATTATTTATGAAGATAGAATTAAATATGAGAGATTCAGTGCTTTAGATTTAAGCAGTCCTAATCCTAATTGGAAATGATAAGAAAAAAATACAGTCTCCAAACATAACAATACTAGTCCAAGAAGGATTTGGAAAATTAAACTCTTGCCACTTGCTACCTGATTAAAATCGCATGTAAGCAGACTAGATTTCTTTTTCATTGTAGCACCAAATTCATCACTGTCGTCTATTTGACACATGTCGTCATCAAAGTTCACTGGTTGCCAACAGGATCCTGTACCTGACAAATCAGGATATATAGATGAGCATCTTACACCACCCAAGTCACTGACATCTTTCAAACCACTGCAGGTCATCCTTGTCTGAAAATTCATTCTACAACATAAACAGAGAGTGAGAACATCAGATACTGGTGAATCCAAAAAAACCGAATTCCATTGCAAGAAAAGCACTTACGACATCTTGAGGTCAATTCCAAGCGCTGTCATCCTCTTTCCATCGCTATCCTTCTGATCTAGATACTTAAATTATAAGAAACACAATTGTGGCACAGAACTATAATATTTATACAAGAAACAAGAATTTGCTGACCGTAAGTGAAGTCTGTGAAACACAGTGGGATTTCTGACATTCTCCAGTCACAAATGGATGCTGCAGATCACAAAAAGAAAAATGCCTAATTGAAAACTTCACTGCATGATATTTCTTATTTCTTAAAACACCAAGATTTGTCACACCACAGCATAAAATATAAACATCTAACAACGATGTGAGTCGTTTATGCTGTAATCACTACGAAAAATTTAAGATAGAAAGCAGCATAGAACAACCTTTAATAAATCCGATGCAGAAGGCCTGAAGTCAGGTTCCCTGCCAAAATTTATGAAGCAAGCTAAAAAATCAAATAAGAAAATCAAGTAGAAAATTCATTAGATGTTTGGATTTTTTCTTCTCAGAACAATCCAATTACAGCTCAATTGTGACTAACGGTTTTAAGGGGGGGAAAACAAAAAGCAAAGTAAGCACAAGAACAAGCAAGTAAACATGTACAAAAAACATACTTCTGTAAACATTTTAACAAGAAGTCCTTAGCCTCAATGGAGAGATGCTCAGGTATTGGTGGGTGAGATTTGGTAGTCCCCACATGAAAGAGTGCAGCAAATTCCTGAAAATTATACCATCTGTTAGAACTCAAAGTAATTGGCAAGAAATAAGAAGTTATTGTCACCCTTACAATTAATGGTTTCATAATGGTTCTAGAAAATAATTGTATACCTCCTGATACTGCTGGCTCCAAGGAGGTTTTCCGGTGGCCATCTCAATAAGAGTGCATCCAACACTCCATATATCAGCAGAGCTATTGATATTTTGTGGAAAATATAGAACATGTGAGAGGTTATTGGTAAAGTTTGAGTTGCTAAGCAAACAAAATGGACGAAAAATGGTATGTTCGAAAATTGAGGGTGCTATTGGATAGGGAAAAAGCACTAAGTTAAAAACTTGGAAAAGAAATGAAAATTGTTATTTAACAGGTCAAAGAAATAAGAAATATGCAGTGCCAACCAAATAGGTGGGAACAAGATTCTCAGGATAGCCATAGCTTAGTCTATATTGAAACATAAAATAAGCCCCAGCTACATTAAAAATTTTATTCTCATTCTTCTACCCATTTTCAACCACACATTCTGCAATAAAATAATATTTTTCATCACATCAATAACTTTTCCTTCTTTTTCAACCACACATTCTCCATCAATCTGCTATTCCAAAATACATCCTTCAAAAATAATGTGGCTCAAACACACCCTAAGGAGCATCAGGAGATTGCAGGTCCCAAAATAGGTCCCATTCTAGTTTCTGATATGATTTAATTTGATATTTACTACTGGTTCATAAAATGTAATGTCAAAGGCTAAAACAAAATAAAATGAATTAAGAGTTATTATAGTTAAAGCACTTCGATTAATGCTACTTGGTTCAATCATCGGTAGTATCCTCACATTTCAGAGTATCATACTGGAGGTAATATAGGAAAGCCACTTCAATCTACCAAATATATGAAGATTTGTGAAGATGTTCCATGCATTACTAAAAGAAATGCAGAAAATGAACAGATGCAAAGTTGATCAGCTAAATGAACTGAGCTGTGTTCTTTTACTCACTAGCTATGACCAGTCTGGCGAATAACTTCAGGTGCCATCCAATACGGAGTACCCTTCATTGATTTGGCACCAGTCATAGTAGCCTGCAGCAGAATTCAAACCCTGATTAAGATGAAATAGCTGACAGAGGATTACATTGGAAAAAATAAAAAAGATTGTACCAGTGCAACAACTTTCTTGGATGCACCAAAATCAGCAAGTTTAATGCAACCCTTGTTATCAACAAGAATGTTCGCCCCCTAATAAGCAGGCACAAAATCAGTTTCAGAGAGTTACGAGCATTTAATACATCCAAAACTAAAATAAGAAGTATTTGAATAAACAATACCTTAATGTCCCTATGCATAATCTTATTCTGGTGCAGGTATTCTAATCCAAACATCAGTTGTTTTGTATACATTCTGATAACCTGCATTACCAACGAGAGAGAGGGGGCAGATTTAGAGAATCCTAGACATCATAATGGTTTGACAAAATGATATTATAGTTCCAAAAATAGACTGCTTACAGAAATTTTGAAATATCTCTGCAGATATGAAAGGATCAAGAATACTAATGGCTCAAGAGCTCAATTTTTAAAAATAATAATTCACAGACTTGCAATAGAAGATGTCCATGGATATAGGTCTCTAAACAATAGGTTTAGAGGATATCAAGTTTTTTTAATAAATTTCAAAAACAAGGATGATAATCACTTACAGATTCTGGAAAAGATCCAAATTTTCCCAGTAGCGATGAGATTGATCCCCCGGGAACAAACTCCAGTAATATATTCAACGAATCCTCCTCTCTTGCAGTTCCTAAGTATCTCTGTGAATCGAGAGGAAAGTTACTCAAAATAGAGATCAATCACCCCACCTTTAGGAATCAAAACAAACAATTTTACTCACTACAATATTTGGATGTGAGAGATTTTTCAGTAGATTCACTTCTTTCTCGAGCTCTGTGATTTGATCCTAGTAATTCAATACAAAAAGATTCTGTCAAATTCGAAGAATGCATTTCAAAGTTCCAATCAACACTATTTAATAAAATTACTTTCAAATATGAACTGAAGATCCAATGTATGTGTAGACAAATTAAAGCATTACAAAATTAATGATATACAACTACCATTTCAAGCAGAACCAGAACAATGTGAACTATTAAATCAGTAGAAATATCTATAATATATCTTCTCTGTAAAGGATCAAATATGCATTGTTAAGTATCATGCGAAGCTGACATAACATAGAGTGTGATTTGATCAAATTTGCATGAAATCAACACAAGAAATTCAGCTTAATCTAATAACATTACCTGGGTTATCTTCGAGGCACTATTCACGGCAATTGCAACCTAAAAAGGGAAACAGGAATATAGTCACCTCAAATAAAACCCTCAACGAGAGCAATAACATTTTTTAAAAATCCCTAATCAAGCAAAACAAGTTTACCTCTTTCACAGCAAGTAACTCTCCAGAATCAAGATTCATACCCATGTAAACCCTCCCAAAGGCCCCGCATCCTATCAACTCCCCCTTCCTCCACCTGATCGGCGGCGGCTGTTCCACATTCTCCTCCATTTTCACCCCTCTAATCTGAAGTGGTACCGCCTCCTCTTTATTAATCAATATTCGCTCTTCCTCTTTCACGGCTTTTCGTGGTGGCGTCTCTGGTTTAGAGATCGGGGGCAGGGCGTGGAATGGGGTTCTCGAAAAAAGTCCGATTCGGGAATTTCGAACACTTGTCCCGATTTTCTCAACGACGTCACGGAAGCCACCAGTATCTTCGCCGCCGGGAGGTTTGAAGACAAGAGATCGGCGCACGGAGCCTATAAACTCTTGCATCGAAGTGAGTTGTGAAGTAAATTCACTGAAGATCGAGTTAGGGAGAGAAGCTAAGGGATTTTCTGGGTTTGCATTTGACAATTGAGGAATGAGAGACTGAAGAGCAGAGATAGAAGAGGGAAAAGCCGGGTTTTTTGATACGCTCTTTGAAAATATTAACGGAAGAAAATGGAAGAAGAATTGATATTTGGGGAAATTAGGGCAGTGGTCTCAAATCTTTGAATTTTTGGCACATCTTAGTTTAACTTTCAATTTCTATCAGCGAAGGTCCAAATGGACAAAAACCATCCACTTAATAGTTAGCTGGAAAAAAAAATGACCAAATTAAAAAGGTTAAAACGTAACTTTAGAATTCACATTTAGGGTCCGTTTGATTATAAAAATGGAATTGAGTGGAAATAAAATAAATTTCAGGGAATTAAATTGTTTAGAATTTGTTTTATTGGTAATTGTCAATTAATTGTGTTAGATTGTATAATTTTTCACAGGAAAATATTAAAATTTTGGATCTTTTGGTGTTCATTTGGCTTTATTTTTCATGAAAGTTGTCCATTAAATAGATAAAATTTGTTACAATCGGGGATAGAATTTGTTTACACTGCCAAAAAAATAAAAATAAAAATAAAAAGTTGTCTAGAAAAGCTTTTCCCACTTCAAAAACCAAGAACATTAGGAAAACCTATTTCATGAAAAATTTAATCAACTAAACATGCAAAAAGATGGAAGTGAAATTTAATTTCCATCTTCCATGGAAAAGAAAGCCAAATCAAACAGAGCCTTAGATAAAAGAAAATCCAGAAGCCGAAATGGGGTCTTTAATTTTCCTAAATTTATTGCTCCGATCTTTCACTTTTTTTATGGCCTCTAGTAAAAGAATGCATTTTAAATAGTGATGTGATATAAAATAAGTCGTTAAAAAGGAATGAAAAGTTTTGAATTTGCGTGTAAGATTATTTTATTTAAAATTGTATAGTTGAAAATGAGTATTAAAAGAATGCATTTTTTAAAAAATATGGATCAAACAGGGTGTTGATTTAATTTTTACTAATATTTGGGAAAATGTTAATTCTAAAGTTATCATTTTGCCCTTTTAATTTTGTCGAAATTGGTCAAAATCCACTTTTCTTGATCAATTAACAGTCTGGACTCCAAATGCTAATTGTTCAAAAGTTTGGGACCTATTTTGGCATAAACTAAACGTTAGGGTAAAGCCTGTTAGAGATTCAAAAGTTTGGGTCGGCTATTGCAATGTTCCCTTGATATTTTGGGCACGTTGTTGCTATTTTACGTTTCGGCCTCCTAAGTTATCCTGTTTATGTTTCAACCCATAAAACTTTGTAAATGTTGACGAATTGGACCTAACCATTGTAAGAAGCCTAATATGTGAATAAGCGACAAAATCAAATTCAAGCTTTTACGAGCCTAGAAAGGCTTAAACAAAACCTAAGCGTAAAAAAATGTAAATCGAAAATGGATTACGATGTCAAACTTTTATGAGCTTTTTAAAGTATTGCTATTAGTAGAAAGAACTATAGAGCATATTGGACAAAGACACAAACATAACTAGCCCCAATTGTAGGGAATGCAAAACGATGGTGTTTAGGAAATTTTATCAAGTCCTTGATTGATTTTGATTTGTTGACAAATAATTTTTTGGGAAAATATGTGGTTAACCCTTGTTTGATGGAAATTAAAATATAGATTTAATTTAAGTCAAAGTAGAAAATTAATTTGAACTACACATTTTATAGGACCATAACTTTTCAATCACACATTTCATGAACGTTTATCAAAATTTATTAAGGGCTTGTTTGCGCTTCATTTTAAAAAAATGCATCTTTTGATGGAGAACGGATGGTTAAAAAATAAAGAAAAAATTTGAATTTGCCGTGACATTATTTTATTGGAAAATGTGTTGTTGAAATATGGTCAAATCACTGTTCAATAATAGATTTTGATGAAAAAAATGGGTTCAAACAAGGGCTAAAAATCTTATTTTAATTTTCACCACACATGGGCTTAAAGTAAAGAATAGTTATAGGTGTACGTGTAAAATTATTTTAGAATCATGTTACTTGTACAATCTTAATTGATAACTTCACATTGACATAATCACATTCATCCATTTTAAAAACTATTTTTTATATTATCGGCCTGAATTTTGACAACACCAAGATTGTAAACAATGCTTGTACAAATAACTTAATTGATTATTTTATTGAGATAATGTGTAGAAATGAATTTGAGGAAAAACAATTTAGAAAAATCAAACAAGGACCTAGGGTTTTTTTTTAACCAAATCCTTTGATAACAGTCTTAGCAAATGCTGATAAAAATTGATGAAATAAGTTATTGAGAAATTGATAAAATTTGTGAATCTAAAAAAAAATGTGATTAAAATTAAGGATTATTCTTCTTGTACATTGGGGTGTCCATAAGGATGTCGACAGACACTCCATCCAATAGGGGGTGTCGACGGCACTCCAATAGGGGGTGCCGGGTGTTCGACACCCTTATGAAACCCCAATGTACCACTAACATCACCTTAAAATTAATTGTTGAAGTAAATTTTTGAATTGTGTCATACAAGCATGAAATATTCAATTCCAACAACACAATACTCTTTATTTGAAAGGCTACAATTCAGAGCTTTTGTTATTGCGAGATTTATTTTTTTTCAAAATCATTTTTCACAAATTTCAAAAAAAAAATAAAAAATAAAAAATCTCATGAACAATCGCTGAGACAACTGTTCTGTTAGAATAGTCAAATATGCCTTCTTTTCAAATCAACCAACCGTAAATTCAATTGCATTGAAGGAAGATGACAAGGGTCTCTCCAGCCTAAGAAACAATCCTATATTAATTTCACTACATAATAGCCACAAACCATACATCTTTCTTTGTACACACAATTATCTTAATGCTCCGAAATGTCCTTGCCTCGTTGAGTTGTCCACTTGTGGGCAGTAAATAAATAGTATAATAATTAAAATCTTCTTGGGTAAATCGAATTGTACGAGGCGTTAGTGTTATTGTTATTGTAAGCGACGAGAGGAAGCCCTCTTGAGTTACCAGAATGCCTGTGGAATTTAGCATTTCTTCCCTGCCTATCCTTCCTTCGAGGATGCGAAGAACGGGGAATAAAAACTCCGGTCCCTTTGCTTCCTCTTGTGCATGTCTGCTGATGAAGAATTTGCATTTGTGTGGTTGGATGGATTGCCTGAGTGAAGGCCTAAAAATGCTCAGAAAATGGAGGAAAGATTGGTTTAGCAAACTCTTCAACTTGACCAAAACAAGGCACGAGACAATATAGGAGTGGGTCTAAGTGATTAAGGCCAACACATGCCTTTATGCAGTGGTGGGACTCAACCAGTGAGTATCATACTGCATTTACAGCAATTTAAGTTTGCACCCAAACGGTACTTAGATCCGATTTGATTTAATAGATTTTGATAAAACGTTGATAAAATGAAAGGTTGAAAAGTTGTTTTAACCCTATGAAATGTATGACTACAATTATTTGTTGTTTTTGGCATAAATTTTTATAGCTAAACCAAAAGCCTAGAAAAGTTATTTTTGAGAAAAATAAGAAAAAAATTGTGCTTTCCTAGTTAAGTGTAATATTAATTAAATGTAGCCCAACCATTCCAAAGAATTTTTATTCAAAGTTTCTCGTAAGTTAAAAGTTCCTTATAAGTGTACATTTTACTTAAAAATTAATTGAAAAAATAGCATTGTTTCCCCCCAAGTTTCTAAAGACTTGATTTTCGAAACTAACTAGTGTTTTGAAGTTTCCGTGCATCGTAAACATGTACATGTCGAAATTAACTTTTGCAACATTTCGTCACACAAATAGTTAAAGATATCTCACAATGTTATGTTATGCAGAAAGTCAAGTACTACTTGAACCATTATATGATACAGTTATCGAGGCGAGGAGAGGATGAAGAACCTGTAAAGTAACAGATGGACAATTATCAGGAAGTGAGTCTTCATCATCATCCATGATCAGAAGAGAGATTCGCTTGCTCAAGTCTGCAAAGAAAACATCATCTTCTACTTCCACAGCTGCTTCCATAAATAAATATGTGGGCTACACTCAGAGAGTTTTGAGGTATAAATCTAGCACAGAACAAATAATTACCTGTATAAATCTAATACCTTTTTTCTTTTTTTTCCTGCAGTTGAATGAGATATCTGGGTTTAAATAATGAAAGGCAGAGCATTGGTTTGAAATAGGTTCAAAGAGCATGTGGGATGGTGGGGTAGTGAAAGTCAGTTGGACAATTATCTGTCAAAGTCCTTGCACAGCCCCATAGTGTGTTTCATTACGATATTATCCAGTTGAGGAAGTATGGGATGAGGCCTGAGGGAGCAGCAAATATCTGATCCAAGATAGATTTTTCATGCATATTAATGGTTGTAAATGTATTTGCACATTGTTCTCATCTCATCCACTAGTTATATAGTCACGGTTCACTTTACACTTGAACAGGAACGGATCCACGACCAGATTACAGGCCAAATTAATACGTAAAAAAAATAAAATTACATGTGATTTTTTTTATATAATTTTTTTTTTCTAACTAAAAAGTTTGAGTAGGCTGGAGACTGGAACGGGCTACAACATCCGTCCCTGCACTTGAACACACCATCTACATCTTCACCGATGCCTATTTCACCTAGCCTCTCTTCGAGACAGTTCCCAAATTGTTATACATTTTGCGTAGGTAGAAATTTATCTGAAAAGGAATTTCGTACCTTAGGACCATTATAGTTATGACCGCTATTTGCCAGCTCCTTCTCGTCATGTCACTTGCAATTTGGATTGTATATGTGACCTTATTGCATATTTAGTAACATGAATTTAAAGACATTTGAAATTTCGCCACTAAAAGTGAAATTTCATGTAGTAATGAAACCCGCCTCCCTCATGGCAACGCATTCCTGATACAAAATAAAATAAAGAGTGTTGCTACAAGTACAGGAATTTGAAATTCCTGTACTTACAGGCAACACACAGCAAGGGTGGGTGGGGGGAAATTTTGCCAATTTTTTATTTACATGGGCCCCATTTCCACAAGAGAGAAATTTAAAATCCTGTACAAAATTCTGGTAAAACCCTCCTGTACTTGCAGTTTTATTCTAAAATAAATAGGTATGAACATGGAGAGTTGATCAAAACTAACATTATTATGACTTGGGATCTTATTTAAGAGGTCAATCTTAATAGGATTGTTTCAATTTCTAATTGGTACGAGATTTTATCCTTGAAATGTGCTACGAGATATTGGTTCATTTGAAAACATCAATCTTGAATTTTGATTGTTCACGTGAACTTTAGACGGATTGAGTTACTCGTTTGAATTTAGTGGACTCTGATATCAAATTAAGACTTAAAAAGTCAACATTGTTAGTTCAATTCTTTATGTTGTTTATTACTTCCATAAATAATATGTTGGGAAAAATAAACGTGAACAAATACCGGTTTAACAAATACTGGATTTACAACACATACATGATAATATGATATGCAACTTATCGGATATGCAACCAACATACCGTATATGCAACAAACATATTGTATATATAACTAACATACCGTATATGCAACTAATATACCAGATATGCGATTTACCGTGTAGACAATATTTTTACATAATAATAGCTAATATATAGCAGATTTTGCTAATCAAAATAAATAAAATAAGTTAAATAAATCACAATAACATAGTACTCTAAAGTCTTTCTCTAGGTAGATTTGAGACAAATAATCTAAACAGTAAAGAATAAATATTTAACTTTAAAATCGAAGCCTGTGTGATCACAGTTTCCTTAATTTTGGCAAGTAAATACATGATTTCGATGTACTCACAAACGAGAACACAAATCAATCTTTATCTTCCAAAATATCTAAATGGGTCCCACTCAAAATTCATGCCAAAATCAGCCACATACTTATTTTTCCAACATAATAATTCTACCTTCAACTACTTTTGTTGGAAAAGTGAGCAACGCATCAATAAAATCAAGTCGATCTACCCTTATCTAGATAGCGTATATGCAACTATTGATTAACCACCACAAATGTAACATTCAGCTTGCCTTATCATCATAATTATGCAGGACCATCATCCTTCTTTTAGCCTAGTCTGGTCAAAAGTAATGAACAACTCAATCAAAGAGGGGGACAAATTATAAACTGTAACCATTAACTACTTTCATATGACTGTCACATTCTTGATGTTGACTAACACTTTTAGGGTTCTTATTCTATATGCATATATAGCTTATTTTTAATGTAAGTTATGAATTATAATAGCCTTTGGTCCACTGCCCACAAGGCTTGCTAGCTTATGCATTTGCAGAAGGTATGAAACTTGTATTTTCTCAGTAGCATTTAGAGTTGAATAAAAAAATATGGGTTCCAGATTTATTGGATTTGGATGCTGGCCACGCAAAGAGGCACAAATTTATCTGTTGAATAGATCAATTGGTGGCTGGTATTGCTTTGGCATATATGGATCAAAGGATTGATTACTTTTAGGGTAAAATCATATAATGTTATATATGAAAATCATGATGATACGAGGTATCTCTCGTAATAAGATTTACTTTTAAGATGAAGATTCTTGATATGATATCAAATTTTGAAAAGCTCACACGAGCAAATTGATTAAACAATAGATTTTCAAGATTGATATTCTTAACTGAGTTATAGCTTGGGGCATATTAATGAAGGGTAACATCCTACGCAACTCAAATATGAAAAAACTAATAATTTAAATTAACATATAAAACTTAGATGGTTCCACTTGGCATTTTAAAATCGAACGTCAAGATGGAGTCCACATAGATAGGAGCTATGCAAGGATAGGAAGACCTATCAAATCTATCTCTATATGAACAGTATGGGACCTCCTATAATATTTGTAACTCCATTCATATCCATATTTGTAACTCCATCCACTTAAAACCATGTAGGAATTTGCTCGAAATAGATAGTTTCTCATCACCATTGACAGCTATCCCAATAACATGGACGGTTTCCTTGACAACTATCTAGCCAAGCGATGAATTTTAAATATTTTTAAGAAAAATAAGAAAATCAATCTCGTGCCAAGAAAATAAAAAGTCTATCTACTGATGTCAAAAAGGCTCAACGGCCCGGGGCTTGTCCCGGAAAAAGATCGGGCCGAGCCCCATTTTGGGGCATCGGCTTGAGCCTGGTCGGGCCAGCTCGTGAGCTGCTCTTTTTTTTTTTTTAAGTTTAGATGTATTTTTTTATTTATTAATATTTAGTTATTATTATAATACATATAAATTGTATAAATTTTAAATACATTATAAAAAATTATAGATTTATAACGAATTAAAAAAACACGAGCCGACTTGACCCGCGGCCTGCTAAGGCTTGAGCCGAAAGCTTGGGCTGAGTCTCATTTTTTTTTTTGCTCGGCTCGGGTGCAACAAAGTTCGAACCTGTTTTGCTCGAGTCGAGCCCAAACTTTGAGTTTCGGCTCGCTGACATGGCTAAGTCTTTCCATCATCCATGCCATGTAATAAAGATAATTTAGGTCCCATCAGAGTGTTTGGATAATGGTACTATAATGTTTAACATTTTGGTTTGTCATTGAATAAATATTGCCTCTTTATTTATGTTTTTTTTCAAATTGTTATTGCATTAATAATATTTGAGCATGCAATTAAGTGTCATAGCATGGAGTCGGAGAAGTGCATATAAATATGACTAATGTTTCGATTGAGAGTTGATTTATCGTGCACCAATGAGCAATGTTTGTCGCTTAATTCTAATTAAGATCGTCTAATCAATCTCTCTACCAATTAGTGTGCATGGCTTGTTTTAATCGTGACAATGACACTAGTACACGTGCATGTGTAATTAACTTAGCCAATATGTGGTAATTTCATTTTAATAGGATGATCGTACGTAGAAATAATAATACTATACATGACTCTCTTGTGGGCTTCTAAATCTATAACAAGATAGCGATTGCTATTTGTAAACTCGAGATTTTTTACGATTGGACATCTTAAATGGAACCCATATTCCTACACCTAAGAAGTCCAATCGCTTGATGACCCTTACAATTGTGACTATAAGCAATCTAAAACAGATGTCATTGTTTAAATGGAAATACAACTCATTTTCATCTAGAAAGGACGCATGTGCACCAAATAGTTGTTAAGCATAGAGTCAAGACATTGCTACAAGCATATCATCTGTCATTGATGCATCTTAGAAACTCTGAACAGTATTTGCTATTTCCACAGATATTCTAATGAATAGTCTATAATAACAGTGGAAAAAATGGAGTGAAAAATGTATTTGCTAAAATCTGTCTTATTTAAACAATAGCATTCCTCATCTATACATGTAATCACGTAAAAATGTCACTAGATTCTGCTTTTCCTTAGGGCAGATCTCTTTAGCAGACTTGCAAGATCCACAATTGCTCGTCAATGACGAATATGAATCCTCTCGTACTGTATAAACAATATAGATTAGTCGGCAAAGGATCAAACCTGTGCACCTGAATGTTGATTAATTTGATGTTTTGATCACTTCACGCTTTAGAATAAGAGCATAGAGTAGCTCATTCCAAGCATCGGGCACTCCGGGAAGACACCAATGGCTGCAATCTTGCCTGTAGAGAGATGAAGGACCTGTCTTTGGACCCATGTAATACATAGACGAATGTCCGTCTTTTCTTCTTGACGACATATGAGTTACATTTAGCAAGTCAAATGCTCTCAAATCTGAAATGTTTAAGTATTCTGAAATGACTTCGGAAAATATGCTGTAGCGAGCCCAAGTGTCGGATGAAACCAATGAAGAACCAAGCTCTGGAAGTGTCTCCAAGTGACATGTTCCCCCAGATTTCCAATCGCCACCCCTGAAAGTAAAGGTGGGAGAAACACAGACAACCATAGATAGTATGAATTATATAACCCATGTAGTTTGGTGCAAAATCCATGAAATCCTTAAAAGCATAAGCAACTGATGTAAGGAACTCCAAGTTAATACTTCCCAAGCCAATAAATTTTAAACTTCAAGACAAAGTTTTACGCGACTGTCCACAGGCCAGTATTTCTCAACTTTCTTTCCTTTTAGTTTATGAATGATATTAATTTTTTTTTCCTTGAAATTGATTTACATAAAGTAGAATCTATAGACAAATCATAGTTTACCCAACAACAAATATGTAGAAAGATAAATGTAAAACAAGCCAAAATCGTAAAGGAGCTAGACCTGAAATGTACAGGAGAATATGTTCGAAAGAAGACTTGAGTCTTGTTTGTAGTCAATTCACGGTGTATCCACTGCACTACTGTTTCTAAAGACTTCCGATATGCATCGTCGACTCTCATTTCAATCTTCACCTCGGATCCCTCTTGAAAGAAACAACCCCTACCAATTTAATAAAACTGTAAGGTCAGAACATAAAATGGTACACTTGAAATCATGGATACATAATAATAATGTTCCCTACTGCAAGAAACTTTCCCGCAGTAAAAGTAGTAATTAACGGTTTATATGCCAGTTTCAATTTCGTGTAATTTAAGGATTCAAATTTCAAAAGCAGTCCCTGATATTCTTTAGTTGCATGCAAGTAATTATACACTTTCACCATGACCATTTCATATACATGCCACTTCCAAAATATCAGAAATTCTTACGACTCCTCTAAGAGCATGTTTCACTAAGCTTAAAAGCAAAGCTACTTTTGCTCCACGAACATTTTTAGATAACTTACACTTTTCTTTTTAGTTTCAAGTAAAACAAGTAATTATTTGAAAGTAACTCGTTAGTTAGTCAACATAAGTAACATACTAATTTCTAAATCTCTCTGATAAACAAAAAAAATATTTGCTTTAAAACTAACTTATTTACTTTACAAGAAACTTTATTTGTAACTTATAAGTAAACTTGATAAGCTTAGGCAAACAAGCTCTAGCAACGCATCGACTGTTCGTGAGAAAATACGCAAGTATCTAGACGAGAAAACAACTATAAGAAATTACCCTCTTATAGTCTTCTCTTGATTCCACCAATGTCCAGTGTTGAAAACTACTACATCTGCATCTTTCCATTTGGAAGAACTCCAATCCATTTGGTCTAGTTTCAGAGTAGTTTTTACCTCTGGTGGAACATTGGCAGGAGGCCGGCTTTGCAATACAAGAAATGGAGCCCTGTAGTATTCCACAGTGCAATTGTACTCTGTAAATTTGAAGATCAAGAAACCTTTATGTTTGGTAATGGGGTTTCCATTTACTTCGTAGATCAAGTCCTTGTCGGGAACAGCAGAAGAAAGCATGCAGAGTAGAGACTCCCATTGGTTTCTTCCTATTGAGTCTCCCACAAACACTAGACGTTTATTTCGCAGTTTCTCTAGCATAATCTTTGCGTCAAATCTGTTTTATAGGGGTGGAGAAAAGATATCAGAGTCCATTTACTTCTCATACTAGATTAAAAACTCCTCTGCAGTGAAAGATTGTGATAGAGGAAAAACACGTGTAAATGAAAGGATTATTTCGATTTTGTTCCTTGGAAAACCTTACTGCATCTAAATACATTCTAAAGGAAGAAATAACTCCTCAAAAAATCCAAATTTGCATCAAATCAAATCCAAAGAAGTTCAATTCACTAGCAAAAGTTTTAAGAACCTAAGAGGAAAAAGGAAAGGAATAATCAAGAGAGAACATAGCGAAAGAAAGTATTTTGACATAAACAGCTACGATTTAACGATCTTAGCGAACTATACAGAAACAGAACTGGAGGTATATCGAGTAGCAATCACTATAAAACATAAATATCCATTCTCGCAGCATATTTTATTTTTAAATTATGTGGAACTTGCTTATAATCAATCATCAGTGCAAAGAAAATAGCATCAACAACTAGATCAATAGACAAAATTAATAGCCAAGCTTATATCCAACGACCATATAATTTGTTTTCCTACTGAAAATAAACCAACAAAAAGTTTAGATGAGGTGGTTAAAGCAATAATCCCAATTGAGAATCATGGAAAACTAATGAAGTAATGGGTTAAATAATGATTAAAGCAATAATCCCAACTAGATGAATCGTCATTTCATTAAGTAATAATCTAGGTGCGAAACAACAACCCAAAATCTTGCCTGCCATGTTTAGTAACCAAAACTACAAAATCCCATGAAAATCATGGAAAACTAATGGGAAAAATACCTAGGCAGGTTGCAATTTTTGGGTTGCCATCTCCACTTGGTGTAGAATAAATCAGGTCTCCCATTCTCTTTACACTTAAAGCCTTCGTCCAAGAACCTGCAATCTTTAGATTGATATAAAGGATAGCTTTCATCCCACACCCAATCACCTTCAAATACATTACAAATATTATTTTCAAGCAAAATATCCGGATTTTTTCTGCTCTGATTACCCAATCCAACATCAAATCTTAACCACAGAAACCTCTCATTCTGAATCGAAAATCTCTGCCCTTTTGGCTCACTTCTATAATCAAGTAAAAATAAGCAAAAAATAATAAAAATTGTCACAAAAAGGAATCCAAGAACCCCTATGGCTGGCTCAAATAACCTTAAACGTTTTACTCTCTTGAAAACTTCCATAAAAGACATAGTTTCAGAGTGTTCCATTAAAAGTACTTATTTTGAAGTATATATAAATATGAGTGACTGTGAGGGGGGGAAAAGACTCAACAGTTGTTTAGTGCAAGCAAGTAAACAACCGAAATCATCATGGGAAGTTTGGTCTGAAGCTTTGAATTATCAATATTTGGCGTTTTGTTTTTCACTAGTCTGGTTGGAGGAGTAACGGCTGGCTATTGACTGCAAGTACTTTTTTTCACAGTATCGGTTACAAAACAAAGAGGGGGTACCTGGAAAGCAAGGTACCATTAATGGCAGAACGGGGGAGAGGGAGAGACTAGAGAGTGGGGATCCCTGTTGGGCGAGTGGGATGATGATAGATCATGGGTGGGAGTGGGACCATTAAAAATTTTCATTTTCAGAAATAATAAATTGACGTAGAACGTGTGTTTATTGAAAATTTGTGGTTGAGAAAATAAGAGGAAAAAAAATGTATTTTAAAAATGACGTTAATCAAACAAGAGCTTAGAAAAAGCATCTGGCAATGATAAATTTCATGTGCGGTCATTGAGCTTTTAACAAAATTTCAATTGAGTAACTAAAATTTCATTTGTATCAATTAAGTCATTAAACTTCAGCTTAGTTTCAAATTTGATTTCAAATTAGTTGCACGACTGATTTCCTAAACTGAACGTTGCTTTAATAGGCAGCTATACCTCGACGAATCATAAATCGACCATTTTCTTAAAACTTGTTTTGATCTATCGAGGAATGACCAAGGAGCAATAAAGTCTCAATAACATATATTTAAGGTGTGTTTGATAGATATTNGGAAAAGTTATTGATGTGATAAAAAATATTATTTTATTGAAGAATGTGTGGTTGAAAATGAGTAAAAGAATGAGAATGAAATTTTTAATGGAAATCAAACAGGGGCTAAATAGAAAAAAGATGCATAAAGAGACATTAATATTCTTGAGAATAAAAGTAATAATGGTTAAAAAAAGCTATGAACCCATTAAAATTGGAACGACGCAATTCGCAAAATTAAAAAGTATTTGTACAATTTACACTACAACTTTTATTATAAACCAAAATTTGTTGAGGTATTGTTTTATCTTTTGTTGTTAGCTATTGCCATACATTTGTCTCTATTTTCATTTTTATTTTTTGAGATCTTTTTGACCCTACATAGGATAATAACTGCAAAAACGTTATACACATATAGTCTTTTCAGGCTTTAATGAAGGTACCTAAGTTTTGTTCATTTTTATATTTATGTCCTCAACGTTTTTATCCTTAAATTTTAATGAATTTACATATTTTGTACCTAATGATAGTAAAAAACCTTAAGGTGGGAGTAAAAAGACTTATTTGCCCCTCATATTTTACTATAAGCAAGATAAATGAAAAATATAAAGTCGACAAAATATTTGAACAAAAATTATAATATGTAAATAAGTGAGGATTAAATATAAAAATACAATAAAAAAGTTGAAGACACAAGTGCAAGAATGAGCAAAACTTAAGGACCTTCATTAACATTAAAATGTGGTACACTTTAACAAAAATCGATTTTATTTCAATTGATGAGCAAAACTCGAGAACCTTCATTAGCATTAAAATGTGGTACACTTAAACAAAAACCGATTTTATTTCATTGATTTCCTTTTAACCTTCAATGGCAAAATTTCAATAAAAATAAGTTAGGTAGTCTTTAAAATTCCCCTCATGAGAGCAATTTATATATGAAGGAAAAGATATATAAATTCAAAAAATTACTATGCCTCGTTTGGTTTAGATAAAAATCAACATTTTAGTAAATTTTAGTAAGAATTTTTTTTATCGGTAAATTTAGTGAGAGCTGACGAATTGTGTGGCTAAAAGATTGTTGAGCCAGTAAAACATGTGGTTAAAATTAATTATTAATTTTGACTTAAATTTTAATTAGTTTTTGTAGCATAACCAAACGGCGGCTATATAACTTTGATGATATTTAGAGAAAAGTAATTTTAAGATAATCATAAAAAAGTTATAGTGTACATAATCATAAAGGAATAATGTAAATATGAAATTAAAAAAAAAAAAAAAAAATCTTATCATCTTCCAATAAAATGATCCATCACACTATTATTCTTTTAAACATAATTGAATAAGTTATTTTTTCTTACTTATATTATAATTTCTCAAAGAAATTAAATAAGTAAACTTTTTTCATTTAACCTAGTCGTAATATAAAGATTATTATCAAAATAAGTTACTTTTCATTTTCTGTTTAGCCAAGTATTTTCTATCATTTCAACCTCGAGTGTGGTTAGGGGGGCGGAGGGAAGCGGAGTTGGCCTCCAAGTTTTTTGATTTTTTGATTTTTTTTAACAAAAAAGCTACTTATAGACTCTATTTCATCTGATTTTCATATTTAATTACGTGAATAAGGCAAGTTAAATCGATGTAAAAATAGAATTTAAATTTAAATTGTTCGAAATCAAAACACATCTCAATGAACGGAGCGAGTAGCGTGAAAATATTCGAAAGGTGAGAAATCAAAAATAGAATTAAAAAATAAAAATTTATCATGAAATTACTTTGACACTGTACAAAAATTCTACTCAGATGAGTAAATAATATAACCCGTAAATATACCGAAAGAGATGACGTCAAAATACGAATTAAAAATAGAATTATTAATGAGTCCAAATTGGTTACGAAGATGGAATATTAGTCGACTAATACTCACATGGGGATGGACCCCATGTGAATTAAATATTACCAAAAAAGGGGGCCCATCTATTTGTGTGTATTCTGTATACTTTGTGTGTGTGTGTATGTGTTTTTTTTTCCCGTACACAAAGATCTTTTTCAATTAACAAAGCGTGTAAGTTGTTTATTGTCGTGGATCAACACATGTATACTTTTCTGATTGTCCAAGAAATTTTCACTATTTTCTAAAGGTATATATATAAAAACAAAAAGAGGTACTTGGATGAACCAATTTCTTATCTTGATAAAAACAATGTGCTCTCATTTCTCAGCAACAACGTTAGTGATTTTCGAGAAAGTAAAAATACATACTAATATTTAATTATATATTGAAGCAAAAAGGGCAATTTTATATGTATAGTTAGTGAGCTTTTATTACTAGTGCAATTTAATCCAAGACTTTTATTTGACTACCAAAGGGATTTGGTCGAACCTAATCCACAATAATTAACCACAGTCAAGCTGATCTGAGATCGTGCAATGTGATTGTTTGTTACCTTATTCAACTAAAACGAGAAATTGAACTCTTAAATTAAAATCACAGACAGTATATTTCCGTTTCTTACAATTACATCATCTTAACTTGTTGTCATAGCGTCTTATCATGTTGGATGCGAATAATTAGATCCATGCTAAAATGATCATTTTTGCACTTCTAATTATTTTCTCACTCCGATTTAGTTTTTTCTTAAGCAATTTCTTTATGATGCAATATCATGAAATTAGGATTCAGGCGTCCTTGAATAATGAGCTCAAATTTAAATTATTTGTTTAAAAAAATCTAAAGTGGAATCATTAACCCATATGATAGGGTGATGGATTTTTAAATGCGAATATGTGCTCGTTATTTCAATTCATGTAAACTCCTATTATATCGTGGTATTTGATCGTATTATATGATCTTACTCATTGGCACACAAAAAAAAAAAAAAATGAGTTCACAGATAGCAACAACTACTCCATAGCGAATTAAACTAATCCACAAGACAAACAAGCGTTTTTTATTTATGGTCAAGGTCATGCTATAGGAATTAATCTACATG